>CM070107.1:8338789-8613789 GCA_036178185.1 Liparis tanakae
TATGTCTCTGTGACCTCTGTGTCTCTGTGACCTGTTACCTATGTCTCTGTGACCTCTATGTCTCTGTGACCTCTGTGTCTCTGTGACCTCTGTCTCTATGACCTACGTCTCTGTGACCTCTGTGTCTCTGTGACCTATGTCTCTGTGACCTCTGTGTCCCTGTGACCTCTGTCTCTGTGTCTCTATGACCATTGTATACGTGACCTCTGTGTATCTGTGACCTCTGCCTCTCTGTGACCTATTTATCTGTGTCTCTGTGACCTCTGTGTCTCTGTGACCTCTGTCTCTCTGTGACCTATTTATCTGTATCTCTGTGACCTCTGTGTCTCTGTGACCTCTGTGTCTCAGTGCCTCAGTGTCTCTGTGACCTCTGTGTCTCTCTGTCTCTGTGTCTCACCAGTTTGACCACAGCCTGGCTGACTGAATGGAGACTCCTCTCCGTGTCTCGATGTCTCTCCTCCTGGCTGTCCTCCTTCTGCAGAGAGAGAGACAGCTCCTCCATGCTGAAAGACACATAACAACACTTTAATATATTATAAATATATAAATATATTAATATAATAAACATATAATATATATATATATAATCTATTATGTGTATTATAAATATATATATATATATATATATATATATATATATATATAATATACATTATTTAATATATATTATGTATATATATATATATATGGATTAAATAGTATACATTAAATATATAATATTTTTAATGAATATACAATATATATTCCATCTATATATAATATATATCATGTATATAATATCATTTATGAACCATGCAGCGGCTCACCAACACTCACCGTTCTGTCAGCTGGAACACTTTTGTCTCATGAAGAACCTTCAACTCTGAAATATCTCGCTCCTTCTCCTCCCTCCTCTCTTTCTCCCTCTCCTTCTCCCTCCTCTTCTCTTTCTCCTCCCACCTCTCCTGCTCCTCCAGCTCCTCTCTGTGCTCCAGCTCTCCTAAGGAGAAGGTTCCCAGGGTGGAGGAGGAGAAGAGAGGGGGTAGAGACGATGACGAGTCCAGAGGAGGGAGGACCAGGGTGGAGGAGAGAGGAGTATCGGGGGAAGGGAGGTCGGAGGGGAGAAGGGGGGGAGGGAAGGGAGGAGCGCTGAGCCTCAGAGAGGAGGAAACGGAGTCACAGCTGGACAGGAGAGACGAGGAGAGACGGGAAAACTCCGCCCTCAACTGCCACAGGTCCCTAGAGACAGAGAGACAGGTTGGGCAACTTACACCAGGTTAGTCAACTAGCATCAGGTTGGTCAACTAACACGTTTCTCCACTAACAGGTTGCTCCACCAGCAGGTTGCTCCTCTAACAGGTTGCTCCAATAACAGGTTGCTCCACTAGCAGGTTGCTCCTCTAACAGGTCGCTCCTCTAACAGGTTGCTCCTCTAACAGGTTGCTCCACTAACAGGTTGCTCCACTAGCAGGTTGTTCCTCTAACAGGTTGCTCCTCTAACAGGTTGCTCCTCTAACAGGTTGCTCCTCTAACAGGTTGCTCCACTAGCAGGTTGCTACTCTAACAGGTCGCTCCTCTAACAGGTTGCTCCACACACCTGTCGGCGGCGGTCTTCAGGGCGTGGCAGTGTCTCCTCAGGGCGACCACGGCCCTCCAGACGGACATCAGGCGCGCCTGCTGCTGCCCCAGGTGACCTGTGAGGCACTGAGGGGCCACCAGGGGTCAGTACACCTGAAGAGCCACAACAACAGGAGGACAGCCCGCTACACACCTCCCTCTCTCTCTGCCAATCATCCTCTCTATGCCCCGCCTCCTCCAACGCTGTGGTCCAATCAGATGTCAGCTTCTGGAGGTCCTCCCTCAAGACCAGATTGGCCTGCTCTGATTGGCTGAACTGCTGCCGGAGGAGAGCGTTGGTGTCCGCCAAGCCAAGAGACCTGAAGAGAGACGCACAGGTGACACACACACACACACACACACACACACACACACACACACACACACACACACACACACCTATGTTGCTCCTCCTCCAGCCTGATGAGGGCGCTCTCCAGAGCGTCGCTGTGTTCGTCTCTAATCCTGCACTACAGAAGAAACACAACAATACTACAGAGAGTGCTACAGAGAGATGACAGTACACAACACCTGCAGTACTACAGAGAGAGCACAGTACACAACAACTGGAGTACTGCAGAGAGACCACAGTACACAACACCTGCAGTATAGTTTTAGCAGTAGTTTCAGTGGTAAATGTATTAGTAGTTTTAGTAGTAGTAGTACTAGTACTCGAACCTCGGTGCTGAGCAGTTGTGTGTTTACGTCCTCCAGCTGGAGCTCCGATCGTTGACATTGATCTCTGTACTCCAACACCTGCACACACACACACACACACAGTTTAGTTTTATTTTTTTGTCATTCACAAATTATTATTTTTTCGTCATAATTAAAAAAAAATTGTCCATCATAAAAAGAAATATTCGTCATAATATTTTTGTCAGTTACCCTTTTTTTTATTCGTCACAATTTTTGTTGTTGTAAATATGTGTCTTATTAGCGAGGTGACGTTCCACGTCCCTAGAGCTGGGGCGTTTTGCTGCCGAGTGTGAAGCGGCAGGGAGGAGAGTCAGCACAGCCAAATCTGAGGCCATGGTGGTCTGCCGGAAACCGGTGGATTGCTCCCTCCAGCTGGGGACAGAGCGCCTGCCCCAAGCGAAGGAGTTCAAGTATCTCGGGTCTTGTTCACGTTTGAGGGTAAGATTGAGCGGGAGATCGACAGGCGGATCGGTAAAGCTGCAGCGGTAAAACGGGCGCTGTACCGGTCCGTCTTGGTGAAGAGAGAGCTGAGCCGAAAGGCGAAGCTCTCAATTTACTGGTCGGTCTACGTTCCAATCCTCACCTATGGTCACGAACTTTGGGTAGTGACCGAAAGAACAAGGTCGCGAATACAAGCGGCCGAAATGAGTTTCCTCCGTAGGGTGGCCGGGCTCAGCCTTAGAGATAGGGTCAGGAGCTCGGACATCAGGAGGGAGCTCGGAGTCGAGCCGCTACTCCTTTGCATCGAGAGGAGTCAGCTGAGGTGGTTCGGGCATCTGATTCGGACGCCTCCTGGACGCCTCCCACTGGAGGTTTTCCAGGCACGTCCAACTGGGAGGAGACCCCGGGGAAGACCCAGGACACGCTGGAGGGATTATATCTCACGGCTGGCCTGGGAACGCCTCGGGATCCCCCAGAATGAGCTGGAAAATGTTGCGGGCGAGAGGGGAGTCTGGGTCAACCTGCTGGGCCTGCTGCCCCCGCGACCCGACCCCGGATAAAGCGGTGGAAAATGGATGGATGGATGGATGTTTTTTATTATTATTATCGTCACCATTTTTTTTTACGTCCCTTTTTTTTGTTGACATTCACCATTTTTGTTTGGTATTTATCACCATTTGTTTTTTTTTGTCATGCTTTTATTTTATTTATTATTATTCACAATTTTTTTTTGTTCATCACAAATAGTTTTTCTTTTTGTCTCCACCACTTTTTTTTTTTTTAATCGAGCACCAATTTTTTTTTTTATTCGTCACCATTTTTTTGGCAGTCAAAATTAGAAAAGTTTTGTCCTTCACCATATTTTTTTTATTCATCACCATTTTCTTTTTGTCATGCAACATTTAATATTTTTGTCCATCACCAAAAATTTTAGTTTTTGATTCATTACCATTTTTTATTCGCCATAATTCTTTTTTTGTCATTCACCATTTTTGTTTTTCTTCACACGTTGTTTTTTTTGTCCAGCACCAACCTTTTCTTTTTTTATTCGCCACCATTTATGTTTCTTCATTCGTCACAAATGTAGTTTTTTATGATTGAAACAAATTAAACAAATGTAGTTTTTAATTGGTCACCATTGTAGTTGTTTGTGATCCCCATGTTTCTGCGGACCACAGCGTGTCGTGGTCTCTGTGATGACTCACCTTGTTCTGCAGGCGGTGGATGAGCAGCGCCTGCCGGGCCTCCCTCTCCCTCCCATCCCTCTCCCTCCTCTTCCACTCCCTCTGCTCCCCCTCCCCCTGCAGAGAGAGGGCGAGGGAGGGAGACACTGACTGGTACAGCTGGAGAGAGAGAGAGACGTCTAGTGGTTAGTCAATTACCTCCGACCTCTACTGCTAACCAGTGTTTCCTACGCTAAAGGAGCTAAGGAAGGAAACATTGAAGCTCCCTCACCCCAATGATCACATGACCTCACTCTCCTCCCCCTCCTCAGCCCGATGATCACATGACCTCACCCCCCTCCCCCTCCTTAGCCCGATGATCACATGACCTCACCCCCCTCCCCCTCCTCAGCCCGATGATCACATGACCTCACCCCCCTCCCCCTCCTCAGCCTGATGATCACATGACCTCACCCCCTCCCTCCTCCTCAGCCTGATGATCACATGACCTCACTCTCCTCCCTCCTCAGCCCGATGATCACATGACCTCACCCCTCCCTCCTTAGCCCGATGATCACATGACCTCACCCCCTCCCCTCCTCCTCAGCCTGATGATCACATGACCTCACCCCCTCCCCCTCCTCAGCCTGATGATCACATGACCTCACCCCTCCTCCCCTCAGCCCGATGATCACATGACCTCACCCCCTCCCCTCCTCAGCCCGATGATCACATGACCTCACCCCCTCCCTCCTCAGCCTGATGATCACATGACCTCACCCCTCCTCCTCAGCCTGATGATCACATGACCTCACCCCCTCCCTCCTCAGCCTGATGATCACATGACCTCACCCCCCTCCCCTTCCTCANCCCGATGATCACATGACCTCACCCCCCTCCCCTCCTCAGCCTGATGATCACATGACCTCACCCCCTCCCTCCTCAGCCTGATGATCACATGACCTCACCCTCCCTCCTCAGCCTGATGATCACATGGCCCCTCCTCCCCTCCTCAGCCTGATGATCACGTGACCTCACCCCTCCCTTCCTCAGCCCGATGATCACATGACCTCACCCCCTCCCCTCCTCAGCCTGATGATCACATGACCTCACCCCCCTCCCCTCCTCAGCCTGATGATCACATGACCTCACCCCCCTCCTCAGCCTGATGATCACGTGACCTCACCCTCCCCTTCCTCAGCCTGATGATCACATGACCTCACCCCCTCCCCTCCTCAGCCTGATGATCACGTGACCTCACCCCCTCCCTTCCTCAGCCCGATGATCACATGACCTCACCCCCTCCCTTCCTCAGCCTGATGATCACATGGCCCCTCCCTCCTCCCCCCAATGATCACATGACCTCACCCCCCCCCCTCCTCACCCTGTCATTCAGAGCTCTGCTCCTGGACTCCAGCTCCTCCCTCTCTGCTCGACTCTCAGCAAGCTCCTCCTGCAGACGGCACACCTCCTGCTTAAGCTCTGCCTTCTCCTGCTGCCACCCAATCAGCAGCTCCGACTGCATGCTGACAGGTCCACCTCGTCTTCAGGGATCCTGGACAGAGAGACAGACGGGTACTTTAAAGGAGACATATTATGCCCATCTTTCCACAAGTTGATCTGGTTCCTTGTGCTCTTAATGTAATGTTTGTAACATATTTTGCCACAAAAATACCACAAGAATCAACAGCCTTTGTACCTGTCAGAAACATCTCCCCACAGACTGACCTGTTCTGAGTGGGCGAGGTGCTCCGGGTTGCCAGGTTGGAGATGGAGAAGTATCGTACAAAAGGCTCAACATGTTGTATTATTTGGAGGATAATTATCGTGTATCTGGCAACCCTGAGATAGGTTGACCAATGACTGTTCTCTATACCAGTGCTTCTCAAATGGGGGTCCGCGTACCCCTGGGGGTACGTGAAGGGACTCCAGGGGGTACGTGAAATTTAAAAAAAAATCTATTTAAAATTAGCATCCATTAAAAAATCCTTTAAAAAGTTATTTAATACATATTCAATAAAACACAAGTGTAAGTTCATAAACTGAATTGTATATTAAGTAGAACTTTATCACAATATTCTAATTTTCTGAGACAGTCCTGTATATGCACTGAATTGTATGAATAACATGTCCGTACTACGTCAGTGTTAGAATAAATGTTCAATATTCAACTGCAAAGTAGTAATGTGTGTTTGATACCTTTTTTTTTTATTGAATCATGAATTTGATTGGATGGCCCCACTAAAAAAAGAAATCCACCAGCCGCCACTGCTCCAGACACAAGAACAGTTTCTTCCCCCTCGCCGTCTCACTACTTAACAATAACCCACTGTAGCAGATATATTTATATATATATTTATCACTGCACTTCTTGCACTACTGTTATACAGCTACTGTATATATTTCGCTTTATATATACTTTCTTAAGTCACTTTGTTAAACTTCCTAGACCGTTGCACTGTTTGTTTTGTTTTGTATTGTATTGTATTGTCCTGTAATGTATAATTTGTGTAACACACTGAGTCACCTTACCAAGTAAAATTCCTTGTTTGTGCAAACCTACTTGGCCAATAAAACTGATTCTGAGTACTCGTTAGTAGTACTCGTAGTACCAGTAGTACTCGCTAGTAACTAGCTAGTACTCGTAGTATTAACCCGTTAACCGCAGCAGATCTCAACCGTTACAAACACCAACTGAACTGTGAATGAAGTGAATGTAACTGCGTGACGTCACCTGATGAAGCTGCTGGTGGTGACGTCACCCGACGAGGCTGCTGCGCGAGCTTCGTTCGTGAACCGCCGAAAACATGTTTGATGTTTACGAAACTGTAACAGTAAAAAGATGAGGCTTCTGCATTCAAACCAGGAAACACGACCTCTCACCCCGGTGACGCGGGAACACGTGACCAGGAGGGAACCACGTGACACGGAGGAAGGTCACGTGACGGGGAACGAGGCTGTGAGAGCTAAACAGCGACCCTTGGTGCCCTGTACGAATAAAATACATGTAAATAAATATGTAATATTACAAAACCACTTTTACTTCAAATGTATATTTTAAATAATTAATTAATCTAAAATAAATTTCGTAAAAAAAATAAGAAATGTAAGATATTACAATTCTAATTTTAACTTTGACTTCAAATGTTAAAACTAATCACTACATTACATTTTTAGTGACATTTAATATTTAAATGTACATTTTGCTTAAACCGATGTTTACATTAATCTTATGTTTTCATAATGATATTATTTGACATATATATTATTTTAAATATGATTTAATTGTCAAATTTAGAATACAACTGTGAAATAACAGGATAATATGTTGAATGAATATGTATGAATATATAAATTAGTTTAAAATCATAGAAACTGGTTGACATGGAAACAGCAATAAATCAAACTGGAGGAAAAACTCACACAATGAAGATAATATATTTAAACAGGTTTTAATTTTGATATGAAACAGAAATATTCAGAATTATAAATTATGTCACAGATAACGAGTTGTTTAGTATTAAAATAATATATTATGACTCCAAAACGTGTATTTTGTACTGCAGCTAAATAGGACGTGCATAATAAATTAGTTTGGCTACGTGTAAAACATGTAAGACACATGGAGTTCAACGAATTTCACAATAAAAGTCACGGCACAAATCTGTATTTTAGAAATACAAATAAACAGCAGAGCTCTCAACATAGAGCGATATAAAGATAATATTCAGTGTAGACAGTCGACATGCTGCATAAACGTTTTATATATATATATATATATATATATATATATATATATATATATATATATATTCTGATGTAATGTCAGAAACATCTGAGGCAATTTGAAGTAACATTTCCATGAGTCAAAAATGAACACCCGGTTTATCTTTCTTCCAGTTTACAGTTAACGATATGAACTACGACTTTCAAAATAAGGTGCGCTGTTATTTTGAAAATACAATATTGTAAGAATGTGGTCGCACCAGCGTTTATAATCTGAAAGAAATTAAATAGAAATTATTATTTGCAGGATTCTGCAGATTTTCTGCAGAAATCGTTGAATAACGTATTTAGTTTGTTTTTCAAGTCTTTTTTTCTCCTTAAATACGAACATTTCACCCATTAAGAAGTTCCTCTTTGCCGTGGACCAGGTGCGGATGGTGCTGTGACGACGGAGGTGGATCATGAAGTGTTTTGGGGCCTGAAGACCTTGCTGAGCCCGGAGGTGAGGGGGTGGTTCTGGCCCCTTGCTGAGCCTGGAGGTGAGGGGGTGGTTCTGGCCCCTTGCTGAGCCTGGAGGTGAGGGGGTGGTTCTGGCCCCTTGCTTAGCCCGGAGGTGAGGGGGTGGTTCTGGCCCCTTACTTAGCCCGGAGGTGAGGGGGTGGTTCTGGCCCCGGTTCCCTTCAGTAGGTCCGGAGCTTGAAGACCTTGCTGAGCCTGGAGGTGGCGCTGGAGTACACCAGGAAGGAGCCTTCATGGGTGCTGAAGTATTCCCAATCCCTGCAGCCGAACGTGGGCAGACTGTGGACCGGAACAAAGCCCTCATAGCCCTGCCACCTGAAGACCACAGACAAGAGTTACAGCAACAGACACAAACAGACACCAACAAGCACCAACAAAACCCAACAGACACCAACAGACAAGAGGAACGTACCGGTAGATGACACTATTCAGAGAGTAGGAGCTGCCGTCATGAGAATTGGCTACCACTAGGAACCTCTCCTCCCCGACGATGAAGAACTCCCAGTCCACAGCGCTGAACACAACATCACATCAAAGCCAGTCAGCGGTTTGTCTCAGGACCACCAGGGTGCTCAAGGCGGTTCAGGCGACTACCGGCTCGCATCAGCCCGACAACTAGCGATCACCGACACATGTGAGTAGCGGCTGGTAGGTTGTCTTCGAGCCAGACGTTTGAGTTAACGACATAAGGTGACAAGCGTTGTCCAGAGAAGCACATTATATCGATGACGTCATCGGTCACCTGTGCGTTAGGATGTCCTGGAAGCGGATGAAGCTCTGCGTGAGCCGGTTGAGCTCGTACACTGTGGAGTTGATGCTGTAGAGATTCGGGCCGTGGGTCGAGACCTTCTGGCTGTTGGCGACGACGAGGAAGAACCTTCCGTCGATCTGAAAGGTCTCCCAGTCCGTCGCTCCCACCGTCTGCAGAGAGAGGACCGGATGAAGGGAACCGCCCACAGGAACGGTCACAGGAACACAGAGATGGAAACATCTCAACCACGACTGGTCTGGTCCTATTGGAGTCACTGTGGATGTTCACCTCAACACAGGATGAGGCGTTACAGCTGCATTCTCTCTCCTGACCACCAGGAGGCCACTCCACTGGATGTATACAATGCTTCAGTAAACAGCCCTCAGTATGGTCTTTGCTGAGGATATAATGCCTCCTGCAGCCTCTAGAGGGCGCCAGTAGGCTCTACCTGTCACAAGTTGAATTCAAGGTTCACAAAGCTTTAACACCTTTTCTGTGGTTTTAAAAAAACAATAAACGTCTTCAGTGAGATGATCCGCCCTGACGGACGAGTCCAAACAGTCTGCTGCTGGAAACCCCCCCACACACACACACACACGCACGCACGTCACACACGAGGCATCACACAGGTGGGCTGTGGTCACATGACCTCCTCTTCACCTCTTCCAGCTGATCTTCATCACACACACACACACACACACACACACACACTAATTACACTTCTCTGGTTCCTGTGTTTTAATTGGAGGGTTTCTGATGAACCAACTGAAGTAAAAAGACGTTTCCATAAACCGTGATTTTTTTAATAATGTCTTCCAGGTGAACGTCATCATCATCATACCTTTTAATTCTGACCCAATAAAACAGGTTCAGGAGGAAAACACCCACCAGAGACCGGACCAGACCAGGAGACTCAATAACCTGTACAGAGACTCACCTGTACAGGTAGAGACTCACCTGTACAGAGACTAATCTATACAGGTAGAGACTCACCTGTACAGAGACTAATCTATACAGGTAGAGACTCACCTGTACAGAGACTAATCTATACAGGTAGAGACTCACCTGTGCAGGTAGAGACTCACTTGTGCAGGTAGAGACTCACCTGTACAGGTAGAGGCTCACCTGTACAGGTAGAGACTCACCTGTACAGGTAGAGACTCACCTGTACAGGTAGAGACTCACCTGTACAGGTAGAGACTCACCTGTACAGAGACTAATCTATACAGGTAGAGACTCACCTGTGCAGGGAGAGACTCACCTGTGCAGGTAGAGGTTCACCTGTGCAGGTAGAGGTTCACCTGCGCAGGTAGAGGCTTGCCTGTGCAGGTAGAGACTCACCTGTGCAGGTAGAGACTCACCTGTGCAGGTAGAGGTTCACCTGTGCAGGTAGAGGTTCACCTGTGCAGGTAGAGGTTCACCTGCGCAGGTAGAGGCTTGCCTGTGCAGGTAGAGGCTTGCCTGTGCAGGTGGTAAAGACAACAGACACTGACCGGGATGCTCTGGAAGCTCTGGAAGCCTCCGTTCAGCCACACGTAGACCGTGGAGCTGATGCAGGTGGTCTGGCCGTCGAAGGTGTTGGCGACCACCAGGAAGTGGAACGGGCCCATGGAGAAGAACTCCCAGTCATACGCGCCCGACGTGGCCAGAGTCTGGTTCACCTCAAACAGCTACAGGGACAGAGGGAGGACAGAGGGTCAGGACAGAGGGTCAAGACAGAGAGTCAGGACAGAGGGTCAGGACAGAGGGTCAGGACAGAGGGTCAGGACAGAGGGTCAAGACAGAGGGTCAGGACAGAGGGTCAGGACAGAGGGTCAGGACAGAGGGTCAAGACAGAGAGTCAGGACAGAGGGTCAGGACAGAGGGTCAGGACAGAGGGTCAAGACAGAGGGTCAGGACAGAGGGTCAGGACAGAGGGTCAGGACAGAGGGTCAAGACAGGAGACCATGATGAGGTCAGCAGACCAGAGGACATCAAGGACAGTTAGTGAGGACAGAGTTAGTGAGGACAGAGTTAGTGAGGACAGAGTTAGTGAGGACAGAGTTAACCATAACAGAGTTAGTGAGGACACCTTTGTGTTGTGGTTCCACCTGTAGATCACACTGTGGATGTTGTGGTTGGACTCTGAGGACACAGAGACACTTCTTAATCACTGTAATCAAAATCACTTTTATTATTATTATTTAATTATTTTCACATAATTTAAGAAATATTTAATGTCTCATCCGATACTGGAGGTTGGACTGTCACTTTAAGTGTGAGTGTGTGTGTGTGTGTGTGTGTGTGTGTGTGTGTGTGTGTGTGGGGGGGGGGTCTAACCACATACACCTGCATTATCAGCTGACTTTCTTTCTTTCTGTGATTTTCTTTCAGAGGGTCAGATCATAAACAATCTTTCCTTCCTTTCAACTCAGATCAATGAGTGTTTTATCTTTACAGGACACACACATACACACTCTCTCTCTCTCTCTCTCTCTCTCTCTCACACACACACACACACACACACACACAGGCAGGTGGAGGTGTGTTTGATGTTAATGGTTTATTAAAACAGAGGAGATAGGAGCTCTCAACTCTCTGAACCTTTCACAGAGCTTTGAACTTCTGAGCTTCACAGACGACCCTTTGGTAGCTCTGGAGCTTTTGATCCGACCACAGGTTCTTTTTCAGCTCAACAAGCTTTGAATACCTGGACAGGGATTTGATTACCTGGACAGAGATTTGATTACCCGGACAGAGATCTGATTACCTGGACAGAGATTTGGTCGATCGATACAGACTTCAGATCAATGATCTGTTCAATGCACAGAAGACTGCATCCAGAAACAGAAGACGACCGAGACCAGAGCCCTGAGGGACTCCACAGGCTATTTTTCTTCACTCAGGTATGAGATGACCATCAACACATGAATATATATATATATATATATATATATATATATATATATATATATATATATATATACATCCTTGTGGACTACCTGTTTGTTTACCTTGCCTGTGATTGGCCACCACCAGGAAGCTGTGGTTGTGGATGTGAAAGGCCTCCCAGTCCAGAGCGGCGTGGGTCTCCAGAGTTTGGTGACGGAGGAAACGCCGCCGCCGCTGATTCCACCGATAGATCACGGACAGCTCAGGCTCCGCCTCCATGGAGTTCGCCACCACCAGGAAAATCTGACGAGGAAGAATAGAATTCTGAGTGGCCGATCACACAAGACGCGACTTGTAAAAGCGCAGCATTTTGGATTCAAGCAGACGTCTGTGTTGTGGGATGAAGAGGAAAAAGGAGGTTTTGGGTTCACGATATATAAAAAAAGGAAAAAGGAGGTTGAATACCACCATCTAGTTTGTGAATTGTGTCTCGATGTCAAGCTGCAATCAGCAGTTTTAGATTTCCTGTTCCCTTTTAACCTCTGATGAGCCTAAATACCAAAAGGGTTGGAGGTCAACCAAAGGTCAAGAGTGCCAAGTTAGTAGAAGTGAATTAATTTGAATCTGAAACGTTTGTTGACAGATATCTGCCAGGTGATGGCTTCGTTCCCATTTTTCTAATAATAAAATATTTAACGTTGGTTCTGAAGTGATGTCAAATCAACACGACTTTACTCATTTTAGTAGACTAGTAGTTTGGAATCTTCCGATCTGATGAGTGGAGTGATTTCTGATGGATTTGAAAAGGTTCCGGGTGTTTGTTCTCTGGTCCTGAAGCAGCTCTCACCTGCTCGCCGATGGTGAAGTGTTTCCAGGCTCGAGCCTCCTGAGTGCTGATGTTCTGGTAGAGCTGAAACGACCCATTTCTCCATCGGTAAAGACCTGAACCGGGACGAGAGTCCCTGCCGAAGGGCGTTGAGGGTCACACAGGTTAGTCCCTCGTGTCCCGAAGACCTGCACGCCCACAACGTTTTAGATCTGGTTCAGTACCTGTTGGCTGCGGCCATGAACAGACCTTCAGACGGGATGGAGAAGACCTCGACATCGAAGGTTTCCGAGCTGGTGTACAGGTCCTGGTAGTCCTCCACGTAGTCCAGACGCTCCTGATCTGCAGGAGACGGATTAAGTGAAAGCATGATTAAGAAGTTACGTTTTTGTGTTGTTTTGTCTTCAAATGTTCTTCTCATATGACTCTTTGTTATTACAAGTCCTGTACCACTCTCCTGCAGACTCACTCTGCAGCAGGGTCCTCCAGGTGAGTCCGTCACAGACAAACAGGCCCTTCCCCCGAGCATTGAACCACAGCTGGCCCAGTTCTGGCCCCGCACACGGAGGAGGACTTCCCAGAGTCACTCTGGCCTCCGCCTCTGAAACACGACATACAGAGACTTGTCTTCAGGAGCTTCACAGGCTGAAGTTCATTGACTTTGAGATACTGAAACATTAAAAGCTAATATGAGATATGATGTTTAATTATAAATTAAACAGTTCACACAAGCACAGCTGAAACCATGAGTCCCTTCATCTACTAGTCCATTCATCCACTAGTTCCTTCATCCCTTAGTCCATTCATCCACTAGTTCCTTCATCCACTAGTTCCTTCATCCACTAGTCCCTTCATCTACTAGTCCATTCATCCACTAGTTCCTTCATCCACTAGTCCCTTCATCCACGAGTACATTCATCCACAATTCCCTTTCATCCACTAGTTCCTTCATCCACTAGTTCCTTCATCCACTAGTCCCTTCATCTAATAGTCCATTCATCCACTAGTCCCTTCATCTACTAGTCCATTCATCCACTAGTTCCTTCATCCACTAGTTCCTTCATCCACTAGTCCATTCATCCACTAGTTCCTTTATCCACGAGTCCATTCATCCACAATTCCCTTTCATCCACTAGTCCCTTCATCCACTAGTCCCTTCATCCAGTAGTACTTTTATCCATACGTCTATTAAAGCGACACTATGTAACTTTCCCCCTGTAGCGCCCCCTTCAGGTATTTAACGTTTACTTCAGTGTCGTGAATATCTGGCTCTCGAGCCATATATGGCTCTTCCGGCTAGTGAGTTCACAGTTGATCGATGCGCGCTGCCGGCAGCGCGCATCGATCAGCCTCGGCCCGGTGTTCTCCACAGCAGCATGTCATTCTGTCTCTACGCGTCGCGTAGCGGAGCAAATAAAAAGTCACCTGTGAGCGTGGACTGGCACTATATGACGTTGGTAATCACTGCCAGAAAGCAAGTTGAAGTACTTCCTGTTGCCCAACCGGAAGTACCGGGCCGGTCCCAACATCTTACATTCAGCAGTTTTCTGGCCACAGACCCCCGATGGCAGTGGCGGAGGCGCAAATCGCCTTATTAAAAGTCATCAAGCTGTTATTTTAAAGGTGGAAAAGTTACATAGTGGGGCTTTAACAGAAACTATAGTGAAGTAATTCGTTCAGTTCCAGATGTAAAAGTTAACGTTTTAGTAACAATGTTACGAATGTGAAGGTATAAGTAATCCTGTAAACAGTGTCGTCGAAAAAAAGGAACCCTCCTCAGTGAGAGGCGTCTTGTGGCTTCAGGAGAACCTTCCTATGGAAAGGCCCTTTCCTCTGGAACAGACTAACACAGAACCAAAAACATTTAATGTGATTTAATCAGTAAGTATCTGACAGCTCTGTGGTCATGAGGAGAAGGTAATGAAGGTTTTAGTGACTCCTTCAACCGCACCTCCTCACAGGAGCAGACAGACACAGGTGACTCCTCATCATTATTATTATTATTAACCATGAGTCAGCATCACCTGAAGGAGACAACGTCACCTGAAGAGTTCCGCTGCCTGGAGACAGACGGCCCCAACGATACACAACACTGAGCTCAACAGGTAACACCTCCTGGTAACACCTCTGGCAATACCTTCTGGTCACACCTTCTGGTCACACCTTCTAGTAACACCTACTGGTAACACCTACTGGTAACACCTCCTGGTAACACCTCCTGGTAACACCTTCTGGTCACACCTTCTGGTCACACCTTCTAGTAACACCTCCTGGCAACACCTCCTGGTAACACCTCCTGGTAACACCTCCTGGTAACACCTTCTGGTCACACCTTCTGGTCACACCTTCTAGTAACACCTCCTGGCAACACCTCCTGGTAACACCTCCTGGTAACACCTTCTGGTCACACCTTCTAGTAACACCTCCTGGTAACACCTTCTGGTCACACCTTCTAGTAACACCTCCTGGTAACACCTCCTGGTAACACCTCCTGGTAACACCTTCTGGTCACACCTTCTAGTAACACCTCCTGGTAACACCTTCTGGTCACACCTTCTAGTAACACCTCCTGGTAACACCTCCTGGTAACACCTCCTGGTAACACCTCCTGGTAACACCTTCTGGTCACACCTTCTAGTAACACCTCCTGGTAACACCTTCTGGTAACACCTCCTGGTAGGCTAACACCTTCTAGTAACACCTCCTGGTAGGCTAACACCTTCTAGTAATACCTCCTGGTAGCACCTCATTAACAAATTTCCCCTTGGGGATTAATAAAGTATATTTAATTTCATTCATTCATGACCTGAGACCTTTTAGCTTTAGCCTCTGTCTGTTAGCATGACATCATGAACTGTTAGCTTTAGCCTCAGGCTGCTAGCATGACTTCATGACCTGTTAGCTTTAGCCTGTGTCCGTTAGCATGACATCATGACTCTCACTTATACACTTAGAGAAACCCAGTCTCTCCTCTTCAGATGTTTCAGATCAGTTCTGTCATGATGAGACACAATAATCCAATCAAGCACATAACTGCTATGCTAGCTGCAAATCTATGCTTTCCTCTTGTGCTAAGCTAGGCTAAGCTCGACTCGAAACTGATCCTCTAAAATCCACTGAAGTGAAACATAGTTATAATTCCAAAGTAAACCAACTGGAACCAGAACGAGCACAAGAACACACCTTCAGCAGGTAGGTAGCACCTGTTATGTTGGAAACACACATCAAACAGCAGGGTAGACCCTGTCTCACACACACACACACACACACACAGGAAGCAGCTCAGGTTACTGAAGCCCTGATACCATCACAGCCGGTCGACTGGTTCTGATCCGGGTTTCCCTTGAACACGTTTGACCCAGGAACCAATCAATAAGTTAGTCTCAATGGACACAACAACCACGTCACGCTATGTCAACCAAAACTAAGTTAGCCTTCACAATAAAAGCTCCTCCTCACCGTACGGGTAAACCGCTTCATGGTCCTCGGGCTGAAGAGGGGTGGACTTTAGGACCTGGGGGACAGACAGCTCGGCCAGGTCGGGGTCAGACGCCGGGCACAGTCTGGGTGTTGCGTCTGAACCAGGAAGAAGAACCAGCTGACGCAGTAGACCCTGAACACAGACAGGAAGTACCCATGTGTTCAGGTGTGTGGATGCACTCGGGTTCAGACCCTGAAGGACTTCCTGAAGACCTGATCCTGAATACACACTCACAGAGAAGCGTCCCCTTAACCTCCTCCTGCTGCCGATGAAGAACCTGGACCCTCTGGTGCTCAGAGCGCCGGGGAACGGCTGGACCTGCTTCCTGGGAGACAGGAAACCAGTAAGATTCCAAACCAGGCTGAACCGGTCTTAAGTGGTGTTAACCAGTCGGAACTGGTCTGAACCGGTCTTTACCAGTCTGAACCGGTCTGAAGTGGTCTGATGGGGACTCACAGCTCAAGAGGAAGCCCACAGTCGATGGTCAGCGTGGCGTACGGTCCGGTGACGGCCAACACCACCGTGTGCCAGCGGTTATCGTCCAGTCCAACGTCCTTAAAGCTCAGCCGGCTCCGCCCACCGACGCCGGGGGGCGTGGCCAGGAAGTGGAGGCGGTTCTTGGAGACACGCAGTCCGAGCAACAGCGAATCAGATGCCTCCTCCACGACAGAGAAGATGTACTCGCTCCTCTGGAACAGAGAGCGAGACACGTGAGTCCATCTTGAACCGGACCGTAACCGGTTCAACTCGGTCCTATTGGGTCACCTTCTGTGCCAGGCTCGGCGTCTTGATGGTGGCGACCAATGAGAACTCGGCAGGGAAGTAGTCACAGTTGCTGAAGATTTGAGAGGCGGGGAAACTCAGCGCTGACGCCACGGCGCCAACCAATCGGAGACCTCTGGATCCTCTGGACTGAACCATCTGGATCTGATTGATCATTTGATTGATCATTTGTTTATTTATCAATCATTCATCCCTCTCTTTTTCACCACCCACCATTCCCCCCACCTGTACTACCTGTGGGGGCGGGGCTTGTCCTGAGCGTGGCAGGACTCTGGCCAGCAGGTCGAGAGGCAGCAGGTCTGAAGAGGAAACAAGAACTCAGGTTCAGAAACACGCCTACGGAGCCTTCGTCTTGTGATGAGAAGATTGTCACAATTAATTCAGTACGTTATCCAAGTATACATGTATACAAATATACAGGTATACTAGTATACATGTATACAAATATACAAGTGTACAGGGTTCAGCGTGTAAGGTGACGTAGAGGGCCTTTAAGCTCTGTCTCCAAACTGACGGCAACATCTCAATGTTATTTTTTCCTGGAATTCCCCTTTAAGCTCCTCTGAGGCCGTCTGTGTGTTCTGTTGCCGCTGGGAGATCAATGGAGGATGAATGGAGGATGAATGGAGGATGAATGGAGGATGAATGGAGGATGAATGGAGGGAGGGGACGACATGCACAGAAACTGATCTCACATTTCAAAGAAGCATAAAGCAGCTCAGAGATGTGTGAAACACATGAAACTCAGCGACCTCATACTGACTTTACTGAGAGGACAAATCAATCAACCAATCAATCAAGCAATCAATCAATGGAGGAGACGCAGCTGTCATGCTCGCTGAGGTGTTGCCTATTCATGTGCAGCCGTTCAGTGAGCGACAGTTAAAGCTGAGAGCTGTTGGAAGATACATTCTGAGGTTTCAGGAAAACATAACTTTATAACTACTTTATATTTATACTTTATAAAATTACATCAGATAGTAACTAAAGTATCTAATAAATATTGAATTCCAACGACATTTTTCTTGTTCTGTTAAGAAGGTGTTTGTCTGTCTGCTATCTCCCTGCTCTCTTCTTTGTTAGCTTCTGGATTAGCTTCTGGATTAGCGTCTAAATTAACTTCTGAATTAGTTTCTGGATTAGCTTCTAAATTAACTTCTGAATTAGTTTCTGGTTTAGCTTCTGAATTAGCTTCTGAATTAACTTCTTTGTTAGCTTCTGGGTAGGCCTAGCCTACTGGGTGAGAACAATCTAAAAAAAATATTTTTATTGAACATTGTTTTGGTAAAACCAGTTCTCCAATTCTATTTTTATACTTTTTAATAAAAGATAACTTTAATATGTAAACTAGGAGGTTTAGTGTAAGCACTGCTGCTTCGGGGCTTTGGTTGAGCTCTGTTAACACTTTCCACCCGTTTACAGTCTTTGTGCTAAGCTAGGCTAAACTTGTCCTTTAATGATAACATTGGCTCTTCTTGGTGCTCGTACCTGTACAGGGTCTCTGGCTCAGGACTCCGGCGGCGAGCATCAGCCAGGTGAGCAGCAGGGAGCAGCACGCTAACATCACGCCACGACGCGGGTTCCACTCCGCCTCACCGGTCCATCTTCCAGCTGCGCACCAGGACCGGATCCTTCCCCTTCTAACCCTGAGAGACACACCAGGGGTCTTTAGGCTGGGGGGGGGTCTTAAGGGGGGACAACAGGTCTTTAGAGGGGTCTACATGTATTTAGGGGGGACAGGGGGTCTTTAGGGGTAGATAAGGTAATCAGATGTGAACCTGGAGATTAATTTGATGCATTTTCTTTCCACAGGTTTTGTGCTAAAATCGTGACAAAATAAACAATGAGGTCATGTTAAATATATACAACACATATTTAAAGTATGAAATATTATCTCAAGGAAGTGATTCATAAAGCAATAAAAGATGAAGGAGACGCTTAGTGAGGACATGCCCCCTTTAAAGACAGACTAGGACATGCCCCTTTAAAGACAGACTAGGACACGCCCCCTTTAAAGACAGACTAGGACACGCCCCCTTTAAAGACAGACTAGGACACGCCCCTTTAAAGACAGACTAGGACACGCCCCCTTTAAAGACGGACTAGGACACGCCCCTTTAAAGAGGACAGAAACCAGAGGCATCAGATGAAATCTTCAGAAGATCTGTAGAATAATCAATACTCAATAATCTAAAGAATTCAAAGCAGAGCCGCTCATCAATGGATCAGGTGGGCATCGGATCCCCAGGAGGAGTTAAAGGTTCAGGACTGAAGGACACCTGGACCCTGAAGGTCTCAACTGAAGCTGCTTCTGTTCAAATGAAGAATCGTACCTGGTTCAGAGGTCAGAGGTCATCGGGCCGGTGGCTCTGATCCTGGACCAGCTCGGGTCCTGTGGAGTCTTCTTCTGGACCATGTCCTGAAACCTCCTGGACCGAACCAGAACTCAGCCTTTTCTCCCCAGAATATAATAATTAAAATAATAACCACAACAAAACTTCTTCATCCAGTAAGAATCTGATGGACCCTCCAGGCTGAAGAGGAAGTTGAAGAGGAAGAGGTCCTCTCTCTGCTGCTGCTGCTGCAGACTGACCAGGTGAGACTGAGGAGAGAGAGGTTCACCTGCAGCGGGCGGGCTCGCTCGCCCTCATTTGCATAGAGAAGAGAGGGGAGGGGGGCCTGGGGGGGGGGGGGGGGGGGTAGATCCTCAGGGAGCACAGCGCCACCTGCTGGTGACCACCAGTCAGAACACTGAATATTCTTCAGTTTCAGATCATAACAACCTCTATTAATACAGCAGCAGCTGATGTGTGTGTGTGTCCAGTCACACACACACACACACACACACACACACACAAAGAATAACAGTATCTGTGTAAACACTCACTAATGGCCCGTCTGTGTTTCTTCTTTTATGCTGTTTTTGTTGGAGGCAAGTCGAGACAGGAATGTCTCTCTCTTTCTCTCTAGCTCTCTCTCTCGCTCTCTCTCTCGCACTATTTAAGCGGCCGAGCGCTCCGGATACTACATTACCCATGAGCCTCAGCTGAAGTTTCCAGCCCGTTACTGCAGTAGGGTAAACTCGTCTCACTCAGTGCGTTTACATGCATTCGAATAACTGGCTCAGTCGGACAGAAATCGAATTATCCGTTTCATGTAACACCTTTGTTCGACTGTATGCGGTCCAACTACGGTCCGATTGACACCCCTGGATTATTCGATCCGATGCGGTTGATAATCCGACCATCGCGGCATGTAGCGGTGAATTGGACTAGGAACCGGACTTTGTGTCGAGTTGCAGGGCTCTCAAGTGTCACACAGTTCGGTCTTAACTCCCGCTCTCCTGCCACACATCGTATTTCTTCACGCTGAAAACAACTCTCAGCTATTTAATGTTTTAATGTGCCGCAGCGACAACATGAGCTGGCCCCGCCACTCTCCCCGTGGGGAAAACAAATGCTTCCTGGAGTTGTGCTGTCACGTGGCGCTTATCAGTCAATCAAAAAAAGGAAATGTGCTACACAACAGGAGTTGTAATGAAAACAGCGCTACCTGTCGTATCGGAGGCGACATGTTTTCAGCCAATGATTCAAATTACTCACTGCCATGTATACTAGTGGGGCAGATAACATTTTTTGATGAATCGTTCAAATGTGGATACAAGCACCAAAATTGGCACAATTACTCTATGGATTCTGCTCTTCCAATAAAGAACGTTAGCCAACGCAAAAAAAGCTCATGTCGGTCGGATTACAATGATACCATACACAACACCATGCACTTTATAAATCTAAAGATAAGTCTAATTGTGAGGTATAATACTGTGGAATGGCAATGCCGTCACGAAGGCAAGTGGGGGAGCCATAGGTTTCACTGAGGATCCATCAGCACTGAGGAGGTGGATGGTAGCTGGACCTGAAGTCAGTCGCTTGGTTCTTCAATATGAAGCATCATCCAGTGCCAGGGAGGGTGCAAAGCACACCAGTCACCATGAACAGACAGAACATGCTCAAATATCATTCCTTGATAGAATCAATAAGCTAACCAGTGTCCTGGAGGATCTTGGGAATCCTTTTGCTGAGGAAAGCCATGATCTGTTTTCACTTGACAAAGGATATTGCAAACCCAAGTGCCACTGTGTTTATTCATACCCATTTTGAGAGAGGTAGAGCCCGTTTCCAAGAGTTCATGAAAGGATTAGAGGAAAAAGAGCCCAGGCTTTATGAGCCTATCAAGAGGAACTGCACAAACTTCTTCCATCATGGCTCACCCTCAGTCAATTGTCAAAAAAGAGAAAGTGCAGCTGTAGGTGTCTGGACTAGAAAGAACTGCAATGAACTTTCAAACATTTTAGATGTCTCAGAAAAACAAAATAGATCTAACCTCCTCAATAACATGATACATTCTGTTTATTAAACATTCTTCATATTAAATCATTTTTCTGTCTTTTTCCATGTTATTATTCACCAAAAAACCCTCAATCAATAAAGCAACACTACGTAACAATTGTACCTTAACATAACAGCTTGAAAAAAATGGTGCCGCTACAATGACTTTTAATATGTTGATTTGCGCCTCCGCCACTGCCATCGGGGGTCTGTGGGCAGAAAACTTGACTATGTATCCACAGACTCTGTACCTGTACGACGCAACATTCGCACCCTCTGTCCCTCCTCTCTGGCCTCCTCTGTCCTATCTGCTCTCCCCTCAACTGACTCCTTCTCACTCATGCAGCCTAACTCTGCCGCAGACACTCTCCTCTCGTCCCTGTCTTCATCTCTTGATTCGCTTTGTCCTATTAAGACGCGCCCTTGACCCCGTCCCGTCTCACATCCTTCAGGCTGTTGCTCCTGACCTTCTGACCTTTCTCACCCATCTTATTAACAGCTTCCTCTCAACTGGCTGTTTCACCAACTCTCTGAAGGAGGCAAGAGTCAACCCTCTCCTGAAGAAACCCACGCTTGACCCGTCTGAAGTCAGCAACTACAGACCGGTCTCTCTTCTTTCCTTTCTTTCCAAAACTCTGGAGCGAGCTATCTTTAACCAAGTGTCCTCCTATCTCCACAGCAACAACCTTCTTGACCCCCACCAGTCTGGATTCAAGGCCGGCCACTCAACAGAGACTGCCCTCCTTGCTGTCTCTGAGCAGCTTCACTCTGCTAGAGCAGCCTCTCTCTCCTCTGTCCTTATCCTTCTAGACCTTTCTGCTGCATTTGACACCGTGAACCACCAGATCCTTCTCTCTTCTCTTCAGGACCTGGGGATCTCAGGCACAGCACTCGCTCTTTTCTCTTCCTACCTCACCGACCGCACTTACCGGGTAACTTGGAGAGGATCTGTATCTGATCCTTGTCCTCTCACTACTGGGGTTCCTCAAGGCTCCGTCCTGGGTCCCCTCCTCTTCTCTCTGTACACTAATTCTCTCGGCTCTGTCCTTCGTTCGCATGGCTTCTCCTACCACAGCTATGCCGATGACACCCAACTGATCTTCTCGTTCCCACCGTCCGAAACACAGGTGGCGGCGCGAATCTCTGCCTGCCTGACTGACATCTCTCAGTGGATGTCTGCACACCACCTGAAGATCAACCCTGACAAGACCGAGCTCCTGTTCCTACCAGGGAAAGGTTCCCCCACTCACGACCTGACCACCACCTTCAACAGCTCCGTGTTGGCCCCTACCCTGACTGCAAGGGGCCTCGGGGTGACGCTAGACGGTCAACTCTCCCTGACGGCCAACATCGCTGCGACATCGCGTTCCTGTAGGTACATGCTGCACAACATCTGGAGAATACGACCTCTTCTTACCCAGAAGGCAGCGCAGGTTCTGGTCCAGGCTCTGGTCATTTCGCGCCTCGACTACTGCAACTCCCTTCTGGCTGGTCTACCTGCTAAGGCCATCCGGCCTCTGCAGCTCATCCAGAATGCAGCAGCTCGACTGGTCTTCAGCCTCCCGAAATTCACCCACACCACTCTGCTCCTCCGCTTTCTTCACTGGCTACCGGTGGCGGCCCGCATCCGCTTCAAAACATTGGTTCTGGCGTACCATGCTCTGAACGGATCGGGCCCGTCTACATCCGGGATGTGGTCACACCGTACACCCCGGCACGTTCGCTCCGCCGCAACAGCCAACCGACTTGTGACTCCGTCACCTCGAGCTAATCACTCGAAATCCAGACTGTTTGCTGTCCTGGCTCCTCAGTGGTGGAACCAGCTCCCCACTGACATCAGGACAGCAGAAAGTCTCTACATCTTCCGCCGAAAACTGAAAACGCACCTTTTCCGACTATATCTGGATTAATCACAGACTTGCACTTTAGTAGCACTTGAATGGCTCTTATTATGGTACTTTTGTAGTTTGACTATGATGAGGAAATGTTACTTTCTGTATTGTTGTTGTTCTTAGTTTGTACTCTAGGTTGAAATGCACTTATTGTAAGTCGCTTTGGATAAAAGCGTCTGCTAAATGACATGTAATGTAATGTAATGTAACATTTTGTAGCCGCCCGGTACTCCGACCTGCTTTCTGTCAGTGATTACACGTCACATAGTCCAGTCCACGCTCACAGGTGACTTTTTATTTGCTCAGCTACGCGACACGTAGAGACAGAGTGACATGCTGCTGTGGAGACGATCAATAACAGACGTTTAGTTTAACAAAAGAACGTCTTTAAGAAAGGGACCTGACATTACTTCTGCCTTCATCTGGAGGATAGAGAAAGTTAGAGTGCCGGGCGGAGTTAAAAAAAAAAAACTCAAACTCAAAAGAGCCATATGCGTCACCGGAAGAGCCATATAAAACTAGACACCTGATCTATCGTAACTGGGTATTTACGACACTGAAGTAAACGTTAAATACCTGAAGGGGGCGCTACAAGGGAAAAACTACATAATGGGGCTTTAAGATTTTTTATATTATTGATGTTCCCAGGGAAAATAATAGTGGATTTAATGGTAAAGATATAAAAATATGTCCCATGGGTACAATTCTGTGGCAAAATATGTCTGTCAAGCAGCAAAATTGGCAGCCATCTTGGACATTTTTTAAAATGTTTTTAATTTAAGTGGCTAACGTTCTTTATTTAATTAATGACCCCAGAGGGATACGTATACCAAATTTGGTGCTTGTATCCACTTCTGAACGATTGTTAGTTATCTGCCCCACTATACTGGGATAATAGCAGACCCCCCCCAAAGATAGCAAAGTCTGACTAAAGCAATATTCAAATTATACCATCATGTAAACGCACTGACTGTGACCTGTAGTCACAGTTAGTGTCAATAAGTGATAATCAGACACCGTGTTCTTTTCTACTCAGTTTATTCTTTCAAAATAAAAGACAAATTAAAAGAAACTGTCGCCTGTATCTTTAAGAGCAGACGGCACATCCAGCGCCACTAAAATCAAGCTCCTCTGAACTGTCAGATAAAGTGCATTAAGTCCAACTGAGAGAAGCTGAAGGAGCTCCTGATCATCATCTTCATCACCTCCACCACAATAAAACCAGCTGATCAGACGACAGCAGCAGGAAGCATCGGCACATCCTCCGTTGCATCGAAACCCAAAACGTCCCGGTACTGACATGAGTTTAAATACAAGTCCATGTACTCTCAGCACTGAGAGTCTGTGTACTCAGAGTACTGAGAGTACTCCGAGTACTCTGAAATGAAAACATGTTTAATAATCAGTAATACACTGAACGCAGCTTTTATTGTGAAAGGGTCATCCTTCACCTCACTGACTTCCTACAGGTCAACCTCCAGCATAGCTTTAGAATTCTCTATTGGTCAATTTCTAATATTCTATTTATATTAATTAGTGTTAAATTAACCAAATGTCCTGTAACAAAAGAAGAAGAAGCTGGCAGCCCCACCGATGATGTCACTGAGGCTTTTCTTCTTCGCCCCTCTTAAATGTGAAGTTCTGCGTTGCTCCAGACTGAAGTCCATCGGGGTACAGATCCTCCTCCTGCGGGGCGTCGGGGGTCATTGTGTTGGGTGTCGGGGGTCAGGGTGTCGGGTATCATGGTGTCGGGCGTCTCTCCCCGAGTGTTCCTGAAGCCCCGGCACCGCTCTAGAGACTCAGAGACTTGCGCACCACGTTCTGGGCCAGCTTGTAGAACTGCTCCCGGTCCTCACGCCACATCTTAGAGGCATCTACGTTCGCCCCGCTCTCATCGTTGGGCTCTGGGGGGGGGGGGGGGGGGGCGCGCACAAGGATACCCATTAGTCAAGCTCAATGAAGTGAAGCATGATGGGTAACGTATCTGCCAGCATGCTGAATGAAGTGAAGCATGATGAGTAACGTACCTGCCAGCATGCTGACTACAGACAGCAGGATCTTCTCCACGCTCTGCACCGGGCTCCAGCGCTCCGCGCTGCTCTCGTAGCCCATGGGGTCGTCTCCTGGCGCGTGGAGGATGGAGATGCACACCCGGCCGTCCGCGTAGACTACGGGAGGAGCAAGTGGTTAGCATCGAACAGGAAGTGGCGCTCTGCGGTCCAGAAGCACTTAGTGTGGTTGAGTTCTAAAGCAAAGACGCCTTTCTCTCCGAGCCGTGCTCGTCCTCTAGGAGCAGAGATCAGAGGACCTGAGGGCGTTATCAGCTGAGATCAGCTTCCTGTCATGGAGGTGCTTCAGGAATATAAAGTATGACATTAAAGTATCCGCTCCGTTTCATCTTTATCTGCTGCCGTGTGTGGAGGATCATCTGAGGGCCACGCTGCCACACTGATGAGGGGGTCCCGTCCTCTAATCAGGAGGAGCGTGCTCAGACCGTGACATCATCGCTCAGTCCAGTAATCACGGCTCTAATGACAGCACGCTAACGGCGAGCTAACTGGTTTGAGGTCACGTGACCACTTACTGTTTGGGTGGAACATGTCGCAGGTGAACCTCATCTTCGGAGGACTGAGAGGATAGTCGGACGGGAAGCTGAGCAGGGCGGGGAACACGCCTCCTTCAAAACAGGTGTCCTGAGGACCCCTGAAACACAAGAGAACCGGGTTAGAACCCTGGGGGGTTCTTCATGTACAGAACCGAACCGCTCAGGAGAGCCACAAACCCGTAATACACATCATGGAGGAGGTTCTAGCAGCTCTTTAGATAGTTCTAGCCTATCTTTAGGAGGTTCTACGGATCCTTTGTGAGGATCTAGGGTTCCTTTCAGGAGTTTCATCGGTCCCCAGAGGTTCTAGCAGCTCTTTAGATAGATCTAGCCTATCTTTAGGAGGTTCTACGGATCCTTTGTGAGGATCTAGGGTTCCTTTCAGGAGTTTCATCGGTCCCCAGAGGTTCTAGCAGCTCTTTAGATAGATCTAGCCTATCTTTAAGAGGTTATAAGGATCCTTGGTGAGGATCTAGGGTTCCTTTCAGTGGTTTCATCGGTCCCCAGAGGTTCTAGCAGCTCTTTCGAGAGTTCTTTACATGGTTTTGTGGTCAAAAGGGAGTTCTAGTGGTCCTTGAAGATGATCTCTGGTTCCTTTGGGAGGTCACAGCTGTGTGTCCTTTAGGAGATGTTGGGTTTCAACCGAGTGCCGTCTCAGGTAATTATGGGATGTGGCGTGGATGAGGTCACACGGTTAAATTGAAGGGCCGCCTGAAGCTGCTGGCACGCCAATGTTCTAAACAACCGCAGGAACCCGTCTGGGTTCACAACCTCTAGAGACTTCAGCGATATGGAACCCGAACGACAACAAACAGATTGAAAAACACGATGTGGGGACAAGTCCGAATTCAAGGTGAGTGATTTCTACAAAAGACGAAAAAACAACTTGAACTTGTTTTCTGAATGAAGTTTGATCAGCGCTCAGCTAACGATGTGCAGGGAACAGAGGGGTTCTGCTGGTTCTCAGTCAGTTGGGTTCTTTAGGGAAAGAGAGAAGGTTCTAGTGGTTATCAGTCCACTGGACTCTTGAGGGAACAGAAGTTCCAACAGTCCTTTGGCTTCTACTGGTTCTTCAGGGAACAGAGGGGGTTCTAGTGGTTTTCTGTCCATTTAGGTTATTTAGGGAACAGAGGGGGTTCTAGTGGTTCCCAGTCCATTGGGTTCTTCAGGGTAGAGAAAACTGATCTATAACTTCAATGAACTTGTTGCTTCTCGTCTACAACCGACTGTCCACAAGCCCCCTGCTGGTTAGTGGGGGAGCAGCGCCCCCTGCTGGTTAGTGGGGGAGTAGCAGTGCCCCCTGCTGGTTAGTGGGGGAGTAGCAGTGCCCCCTGCTGGTTAGTGGGGGAGTAGCAGCGCCCCCTGCTGGTTAGTGGGGGAGCAGCACCCCCTGCTGGTTAGTGGGCGAGTAGCGGCCCCTGCTGGCAGCTCTCTTTAACAAACATTTGAAAAGACTAAAGTATGACCAGGTGGACCTGTACTCACATGATGAGCGCCTCCCACTCAAAGAAGTTCTCCTCGTTGGCTGGACCTGCAGAAGCAAACCGGGTCACTGAGTGAGAAGCTTTTTACATTTTATTCATCTGGAACAACAAAAAACACTAAATATGTAAAGCTTAACAAACACCAGTACAGAGCCAACACTACCACTTTAGTCCACAGGGGGCGACAGAACCAACACTACCACTTTAGTCCACAGGGGGCGACAGAACCAACACTACCACTTTAGTCCACAGGGGGCGACAAAACCAACACTACCACTTTAGTCCACAGGGGGCGACAGAACCAACACTACCACTTTAGTCCACAGGGGGCGACAGAACCAACACTACCACTTTAGTCCACAGGTGACAGCAGAACCAACACTACCACTTTAGTCCACAGGTGACAGCAGAACCAACACTACACCTTTAGTCCACAGGTGGCAGCAGAACCAACACTACCACTTTAGTCCACAGGTGGCAGCAGAACCAACACTACCACTTTAGTAGAACAAACACTAGTGAATTAAACTGAAACCCTTCACAATGTGATGTTTTCTTCATCGAACACTTCAACCCAACATTGAACGTTTAAAGATGATGTCATCGCAGGTAGAACAGGTCTCACCTGCTACGATGCCCTCGGGTGGGTTCAGGGTGAGCTCTGGAACACAAACACACAGGTTAGCATGGTGTTACCCTACAGTGACCTCTGACCTCTGGCTACCTGTAAACAGGGATTGTGTTGTTGTGTAAACACTAGCTAACAAACACTGAGCTAACAGGCAAATGTCTGCTAGCTCACAGACATTAGCTGTGTGTTAGCTCGGTGTCTGTGAGCCAGTGTCTGTTGAGGATAGATGCTGCTCAGTCATGAGTCGATGTTTGTTGATGACGTCGTCAGAGAGATACAGAGCTAGTTATGGCTGCTACGTTAGCTGTGATTATAAGCTAGTGTATGTGAGCAGCTCCCAGCTAGTGTCTGTGAGCTCCAGGCTAGTGTCTGTGAGCTTGAAGCTGGTGTCTGTGAGCTTCCAGCTAGTGTATGCGAGCTCCAAGCTAGTGTCAGTGAGCTTCCAGCTGGTGTCAGTGAGCTCCAGGCTAGTGTCTGTGAGCTTGAAGCTGGTGTATGTGAGCTTCCAGCTAGTGTATGTGAGCTCCAAGCTAGTGTCAGTGAGCTAATGTTTGTTACCCAGTGTCTGTGAGTTATTGTCAGTGAGCTATTGGCATTAGCTGGGAGTTCACAGACCCTAGTTCACGACACTAGTTCACAGACACTAGCTCCTAGCTAAAGTAGCAGCTATAACCAGCTCCATATATATATATATATATATATATATATATAGCTCTCCGATGACGTCATCAACAAACATCGTCACGTGACTTTTAGAGTATTCTTAAAGCGACGTCGAGCTCCTCGCGGACTAAACGCGGTTTATTGACCGGCAGGTGGACCCGAGGCTAAGATGAAGTTTCTAATCAAATGCGCGAGCGACTTCGTCTCGGAGCGCGAGCGACAATAAATGAACCGTTTCCTGAACATAGTCCAGGGCAGCAGACCACTCACGTTTATACTCCGCCATGAGCCTCTTAAGCGCGGTGCCGGCCATCGCGCTCTACCGGGGACAGCAGCAGCAGAAGAAGAATAAGTAGTCTACCAGGACTGCAACGAGGAAGAAGTCTATCGGGGACAACCGCGAAGAAGAAGTCACCT
Source organism: Liparis tanakae (assembly GCA_036178185.1). Classification (NCBI taxonomy): domain Eukaryota; kingdom Metazoa; phylum Chordata; class Actinopteri; order Perciformes; family Liparidae; genus Liparis; species Liparis tanakae. The sequence continues at coordinate 8,367,726 of CM070107.1, forward strand.
CCGAGTTTTACTGCCTTTTCCCCCACTCCGCCACGACTCTGTCGCCACAGCCTATGCGCATGCGCGATTCGTGTTGTTTGTGTAAAAGTATCCGCTGACTCCGCCCCTTGGTGGCGAACAACTGCTATTACTACATTATAATTATAATATAAGTATATCAGTTAAACAAATCTAATTTACAGTATTATCTTCGCTGGGAATTTTCATTGAAAACAATAAATGATATAAGTTATATTCATGTATGTGTATGTATAAATACATCTAAAAAACATATTTGTGCTTATTTATCAAATGTATAGATAGCATAGTACAATATATATATTAAAGAATTTATTATCAAATTAATAAAAACACAGTATTATTCAGCTCAATTATTTACTTATATTTTTATATTGTTTTGTTTAATATATATCTATTTATATATGAATATTAAATATATTTGCTGAAATAAAAAATATACAGATAAATCATAATTCAATATATTACACATATCATTTGTTTTGATGATGAATGTTTGTGATAAACTGAAGGACAGCGGCTGGTTTTGTGGTAGATTTATTTATTGCTCTCTAACTACAGTCGTAGTGTTCTTATACATGTCATCTGCAGTCATCAAACCGATATATATTTATAAAAATTAGAGAAATATAATCCACGTACATCTAATAGCAAACAAACCGGTGGAGGAGCGAGTCGAGAAGATCTGCTCAAATAATAATATCATAATTATGAATCTGTGCATTAAATAAGTCGAAAAAATAAAACATTCTCAAAAACACACAACCACCAAACGCACACATGGACCTGGTCCGGTCTCCACATTAGATGATCACAAATACACAGCTGTGAATTATTAAAGACGTTGTTTCTTTGGTTGAAAACGGAGTCGCCCCCCCAAAGAAAACACTTTAAATAAATGTTTTCAAATCACAAACCGAGAACTGGAATGTGAAAAAGAAAAGAGGGGTCAGAGGTCGCCGGCACCCCGTTAAATAAACTCACTTCAAGGGATTTGGAATATTTTAAGTAATTTGTTTGAGTTTTGGCAATGAAGTAAATCTGAGTTACCAAATAAAACTCAGATTAAGTCTTTTAGAGATTTCATCTAATTCCCAAAATACAGATATTACAATTTTGAGGTCCCAAGTTTTTTAATACATTTTCTTTCCGGGGAGGTAAGAGTTGTACTACGCAGTACTCCTGAATATTCAGTTGTGGTATTTTGTGTTCGTCGTGCTAACGTGCTAACATGCTAATGTGTTTTTCAAGGCAGCCAAAAGGAGAAAAAGTTCTCAAGTGACGGTAGGAAATCCTCCAGGCGTCATTGAACGCGTCAGGCGTCACTTTAAAGGCCGTGGTTCACGTCAGCCGGGAGAGGTTTGAGTAAAACTCAAAAAATAAGAAATAAGAAAAGTGCTCAAGGTGCGCTCAACCTCTCTCAGCTGAACACATCAGATTATAGAATAAAACATGGATTATTGTTATATAACTTATACCTCAGCCTCACAGTCACAGAGCCCGGTCACGGGACAATTAAGGCACTTTTTTAGTTTTCTAGCAGCTCATTGATGCGATCCTTTGACTTGGAGGACTTCCTTAGCCAGAAGCCCCGTGTGGCGACGTAAACCTTCTGCGTGGCAGAACAATAAAACCTCAATCTGGCACGAACACTTTGGAAAAGATTCAGAAGCGAGAAGAAAAACGAGCTGTGCTAACACACGTTAGCAATGTTAGCTAACGTCACCACGCCAAAGTTATCTAGCGTGCTACCTTTTTTTTTCTCATATTGATTCTGGTGGTTCATTGAATCTTGAATTGTCTGCTGTTAATAAGATAACGTTCATTAGCTACTGAGCTAAGATAGTAGAATAGTAAACATGTTAGCTAACCACGCTGACAAGCTAACTATTTCTTTTCTCACATTGTATTCCGGTTGTTCAAGATCTTTCAATCAATCTTGAAAGGTCAAATGTCTGCTGCTAATAAGCTAATGTTCGTTAGCTACTGAGATAACGTGAATAAGGCTGTTGTTAGCTAACAAACAATAGTTAGCCGTCTATCAGAAATCTGAGTTCTAGTGAGGTTTAATACACGGCTACATTACACTCTCGTCTTTGAGCCTCTGCCACACGGTTCGCCGCAGCGCTAACGCCACGCTAATGTCACCGTCTGCCTTGTTGTAGTCATGACGATCTCCGTCTCCGACCACGGGAGACGTCAGGTGACTTGACTCTGTGAATGTGAAGCTGTGTCCCTCCTCTATTGTACCATCGTCCTCCTCACCTGGCCTCCCACAGGGAGCAGGCCTACACGCGTTCACGGAGAGCCAAAGGCCCGCGCCCCGAAGAACTACAGCTCCCATGAGCCTTTGGGGTGGGCCCCGGAGCAGCTGGCAGCTCCTCGTGTTTCCTCTAACCGTTCATTAGTTTATCTTTAATGTAAGTTCTTATTTTAACGAGATGTAAACAGACAGAAGACCAATGAAATGTGAGGAAGCCCAATGATTGGAGGCTGAGCTGAGGGGGGCGGGGCTTCTTTTCTCCTGGTTTCAGGTGGGTGGGGTTTAGCACAGAGCATGATGCAGGTGAGGAAACCCCGCCCACCTCCTCCTCCTCCGCCTCCAGTCCCAACCTGGTATTTGTTTCCTGCTAAGGGCTGAAGTGGAGCAGCACCTCCTCCTCCTCCTGTGGGAGTCCAGACCAACACATGCTCTATTCTTCCTCCTCCTCTTCTTCTTCCTCCTCTTCCTCCTCCTCTTCTTCCTCCTCCTCCTCCTCCTCCTCCTCCTCCTCCTCCTCCTCCTCCTCTCCAGCCATCACCTCCACCAGCAGCTCCGCGGTGCAGGTCGCCTCCCCCAGACTGTTGACCGCCTTCACTGTGTACTTGGCATCATCGTCACCCGACACCTGCAGAGGAGGTGAGGAGGAGGAGGAGGTGAGGAGGAAGTGAGAAGGAAGTGAATAGGAAGTGAGGAGGAAGTGAAGAAGAAGTGGAGAGGAGTAACAAGGAAGTGAAGAGGAGGTGAAGAGAAAGTGAGGAAGAAGTAAAAAAGAAGGGCAGAGGAAGTGAAGAGGAAATGAATAGTAGATCAGCAGGAAGAAAAGGAAGAGGTGAAGAGGAAGTATGAAGGAATTGAAGAGGAAGTAAGGATGAAGTAAGGAGGAGGTGAAGAAGGAAGTGAAGAGGAAGTAACAAGCGTTGACCTCTGAAATGACAAGGCTGCAGTTTCCTTCCTCATCGTAGTCGATCTGGAAGTGTCGCGTCTCTTTGATCGGCTGATCGTCTTTGTACCAAACCACCTCGGGGTCGGGGAAGCCTGGATCAATCAGAACCAGGATGGATGATCAGAACCAGTGTTACTGATCAGAACCAGTGTTGATGATCAGAACCAGCATTGATGACGAGGATCAAACAGAACCAGTGTTGATGATCAGAACCAGCATTGATGACGAGGATCAAACAGAACCAGTGTTGATGATCAGAACCAGTGTTGATGACGAGGATCAATCAGAACCAGTGTTGATGATCAGAACCAGTATTGATGACGAGGATCAATCAGAACCAGTATTGATGACGAGGATCAATCAGAACCAGTATTACTGATCAGAACCAGTGTTGATGACGAGGGTCCGGTACCTTCGATCTTGCAGTCGAAGCGAGCGGCGCTGCCCTCGACCACCTCCACGTCTTTGATCACCGAGCTGAACGAAGGTTTACAGTCCGACTTCTGCTCCAACTCCAGACACTCCAGGAACTGGTTGTCCTCTGCAACACACACACACACACATACACACACACACACACACACACACACACATGTAACTCTGGGTGGTAACACGGTAACAACAGTTGGGTCTCGTGCGGCGGCCGGACCTTCGGTCGGCGAGCCCTTCTTGGCGCTGACCCCGGCCATCATCGCCATGGACGACAGTCGTCCGATGGCTCGCACTGCGTTCGCCGTTTTCTGCCAGAGAAGAAGAAAGCGCGGCCATCTTTGTTACGCTCTCCTCCGTTTGGTTTGTAAAGGTCAGTTGAATGTAAATAATCCTTCATGACACTGTAAAGAAGAGTAAAGACGCCAAAGACCTCTCTGCATCTCGTCTGCAACCACACGTGATGTAGACAGTTTGAAAAAAATGCTGAGTCATGTCTCTTTCTTCATGTTGTAAACTGCTGAGTCATGTCGGTTCTCGTGTTGTAAAATGCTGAGTCATGTTTCTTTCTTCACGTTGTAACATGCTGAGTCATGGCTGTCCTCATGTTGTAATATGCTGAGTCATGTCGGTTCTCGTGTTGTAAAATGCTGAGTCATGTTTCTTTCATTATGTTGTTGTTTACCTGCCATTTCCTCCTCAGGATGTACTTCTTCATCCTCTCCTTGGAGAGCTTCTTGGCCTTCATGGTGTTAGTGTCCTGTTTCAGCCAGGTGTGTTCATAACACCGAGCACAGGTAAGCCGAGCCCTGACACACACACAGACACACAGAGACACACACACACGCACAGTGAGGCTACAGACAGAGGCCCGTGGAGCAGCCGTCTCTCCCCAGGTGTCCTACTTCATGTCTTTCTTCAGCAGGTTGGTGATGAAGTCCTTGGCGGTGTCAGAGATCTCGTCGAAGGCCTCGTCCTCGAAGTCCCAGGAGGCCGAGGTGACGTTGGACAGGGTCTCGTTGTCGTCGTCGCCCATGAAGGGAGACAAACCGCTCAGCCTGAGAGGTCAACGACAACACGGCTACTAGAGTTACATATTGAACGTGGATACCAACATCAAAAAGGACAAGAAAGCAAAAGGAGCAAAGATCATTTAAAACAATTTAAGGTAAAATAGACAAATTAAAAGAGATAAACAATAAAAATTATGAAAGCCAAATCAACTGAAGCTAAGCTAACTGAAGCTAAGCTCATGACTCACAGTATATAACAGATGACTCCTATGCTCCACATGTCGGTGGGGTAGCTGATGGCTTCATAGTTGATAACTTCTGGAGCCACAAACTCTGGAGTCCCAAACAAAACCTTCAGAGTTCCGGCGCTTTCTGTCGAAGAGAAGAGTTTCGTTAAAGAAGAAACGATCCATAATTCTCGGAGGCAGCCATTTTAGGACATCTCAGGCTAAACGCTAACGTCATCAAAGCTTTCTCTCAAACAGAGCGCTGGTATGTTGAGGGGTGGTACTAGCATCATGTTTGCTTATTGTTAGCATTTATAAGTGAAGTGTTAGCTAAATGTTAGCATAATGTTAGCATAGTGGGAGAATTATGTTAGCATTAAGTCAACATTATATAAACATAGTGTTAGCATTACGTAAGCATAGTGTTAGCATTATGTAAGCATAGTGTTAGCATTATGTAAGCATAGTGTTAGCATTATGTAAATATAGTGTTAGCATTATGTAAGCATAGTGTTAGCATTATGTAAGCATAGTGTTAGAATTATGTTAGCATAGTGTTAGCAAAGCATATATTACTTCATGGTTTAGTTATCAGGCTCTGAAGTCTGGATGAATAAACCTCACCTAGTCGCCTGGCGAGGCCAAAGTCGATGAGTTTGATTTTGCCACCGGTCTTGTTGAGACACATGATGTTTTCGGGTTTGAGGTCGAGGTGAACGATGCCTTGTTTGTGTATGAAGCTGACTCCATCGATGATCTGCAGCATGTATCTGATCACCTCCCTCTCCGTCAGCTCGAAGTCCTCGTCAATGATCCGCTCAAACAGCTCGCCGCCAGAGATCCTACGGCAGAGACACAGCTCTATAGAACTACAACACCTATCTGTTGTGTGACAGCTTTATAGAACTACAACACCCATCTGTTGTGTGACAGCTCCATAGGACTACAGCACCCATCTGTTGTGTAACAGCTCTATAGAACTACAACACCCATCTGTTGTATGACAGCTCTATAGAACTATAACACGTATATGTTGCGTGACAGCTCTATAGAACTACAACACACATCTGTTGTGTGGCAGCTTTATAGGACTACAACACCCATATGTTGTGTGACAGCTCTATAGAACTACAACACCCTTTGGATCAATCCCCATCCATCTAGAAACGTCATTAAGAGGTTATCGGGCACTACCACAATAAGAGCTTGAATGACCTCTTTCCTGCAGAATGTTTCTAACAGGAACACATTTTGATCTGGAGTTGTATTTCAGCTGCTCTATAATTAGCAGACAGGAAATAGCAGCTGTCATTCTGCTCATAGTTGGCCTAAAAAATATTTTTCTGACTTTGAAACCAAAACATGTAGTCTGTGTTTTTAGTTGAAACTGATCTGTTGATAGTTTGCTATTGTTAACGTTAGCTTAGCTTCACTGTGTACATATTGTTTCATGCTCTATTAGTTTAACGTTAGCTTAGCTTCACTGTGTTTATATTGTTTCATGCTCTATTAGTTGAACGTTAGCTTAGCTTCACTGTGTTTATATTGTTTCATGCTCTATTAGTTTAACGTTAGCTTAGCTTCACTGTGTCTATACTTGTTACATTACATTACATGTCATTTAGCAGACGCTTTTATCCAAAGCGACTTACAATAAGTGCATTTCAACCTAGAGTACAAACTAAGAACAACAAGAATACAGAAAGTAACATTTCCTCAACATAGTCAAACTACAAAAGTACCATAATAAGAGCCATTCAAGTGCTGTTGTTCATGCTCTATTAGTTTAACGTTAGCTTAGCTTCACTGTGTCTATACTTGTTCATGCTCTATTAGTTTAACGTTAGCTTAGCTTCACTGTGTTTATATTGTTTCATGCTCTATTAGTTTAACGTTAGCTTAGATTCACTATGTTTATATTTTTTCATGCTCTATTAGTTTAACGTTAGCTTAGCTTCACCGTGTTTATATTGTTTCATGCACTTTTAGTTTAACGTTAGCTTAGCTTCACTGTGTTTATATTGTTTCATGCTCTATTAGTTGAACATTAGCTTAGCTTCACTGTGTTTATATTGTTTCATGATCTATTAGTTTAACGTTAGCTTAGCTTCACTGTGTCTATACTTGTTCATGCTCTATTAGTTTAACGTTAGCTTAGCTTCACTGTGTCTATACTTGTTCATGCTCTATTAGTTTAACGTTAGCTTAGCTTCACTGTGTTTATATTGTTTCATGCTCTATTAGTTTAACGTTAGCTTAGATTCACTATGTTTATATTTTATCATGCTCTATTAGTTTAACGTTAGCTTAGCTTCACCGTGTTTATATTGTTTCATGCACTTTTAGTTTAACGTTAGCTTAGCTTCACTGTGTTTATATTGTTTCATGCTCTATTAGTTGAACGTTAGCTTAGCTTCACTGTGTTTATATTGTTTCATGATCTATTAGTTTAACGTTAGCTTAGCTTCACTGTGTCTATACTTGTTCATGCTCTATTAGTTTAACGTTAGCTTAGCTTCACTGTGTCTATACTTGTTCATGCTCTATTAGTTTAACGTTAGCTTAGCTTCACTGTGTTTATATTGTTTCATGCTCTAATAGTTTAACGTTAGCTTAGCATCACTGGGTTACCCGTGATAGCATTTTTCTCCAGGCAACTACGCAACACTGGCAGAGAGGAGAGAGAGCTGGAGGATGAACCGGCGGACGCACATCTCCAGCACCATAACGATGTCGGACTTCCCCTCGAAGGCGTCGATGCACTGCACCAGCTTGGGGTGGTGGAGGCTGTTCATGATGCCGATCTCGTGCCGGACGTTCTCCTTGTCCTTCGCCTTGTACACCTTGATGAACTTGCCCGCCCACACCTTCTTCGTCGCCTTCTCCAGCAGCTTGAAGACCTGCCCAAACTTCCCCCTGTCATGCAAACAGGGCGGCGCTTTAAGAAAACACTTAACCGCAGGTGCATTGTGGGCGAGGAGCCGGTGGGCGGAGCCTTACGTTCCCAGCCGCTCCTCCACGTCGTACAGCTCCTTCACCTTCATGTCAGTCCTGATGGTCACGTCTCTGTAGTCCGGCTCCTTGTCTACGTCTGCAAGCACAGAGGTCAGAGGTCAGCAGGGGGAGAAGGACGAATGGGGGGGGGGGGGGGGGGGGGACAGCAAGTCAAGCATCGTACCTTCATCCTCCTCCTCTACCTCGGCTTCTTCCTCTGTCAGAAAAACCAAACAGCAGTTAGTTCAAATTTAATTTAGTTTAGTTAACTTAAGCTAAGTTGAGTTTACTTTCCTACACTTTTATTAAGTTTAGCTAACGTTGACTATGATAGCGGATGATAGTAGATTTTAGCTAACGTTAGCTATGATTGTGGACGTTAGATAATGATAGCTTCCATAAGCTATGATAGCTGACAGCCAGCAGACTTCTGACGGACTTCTGTTCGCCCATAGATTGAATTTTCATGATAAAGAAAAGCATTTTTTTGATTTCAAACCTTGATCAGTAGAACGTTCTCAAAGCCCAACCGTATAGTTGTAGCTCTGTGGTACTGGACCACCAGAGTTCATATGGTCTCGGGGTCGGAGGTCTCACTCACCATCATCCTCCAGGCTAACGGTCACCGGCTCGGATTCGGCACTCGGCTCTCCGACTCCGTAGATGTTCTCGGCCCGGACGCGAAACTTATACTGTCGCTCTGGAAGAAGGTTCTGGAGACGGACTCAGAGGTTACTCCCTGTCCAGGATGAACCAGCTGAGGCGTGCCGGTGGGTCGTGACTCACCTGCACGTTGTAGGAGGTGCTGTTGCAGGACACCAGGAGCTTCCACTGCGGCTCCACCGAGTCCCAGATCTCCAGGTTGTAGGACTGCACGGCGCAGCCTCCGTCGTAGGTCGGCCCGTACCATGACAGGGTCAGACTGGCCCGCCGGATGTCAGAGGCTGCAGGGACCCTGGCTGGGGGGTCGGGTTTATCTGGGGAGGCCAGGGACGGGGGTTAGAGGGCAGTTGACCACGCTGACCCCTGAGGGCACTAGAGGTCGTTCCAGCCACAGTCTAAACCAGGGGTCACCAACCTTTTTGAGACCCAGGGCTACTTCAAGGGTACAAAATAATCCGAAGGGCTACTTGTATTATATAAACTTCCCAAAAAACTAATTTGCCTGAATCACCTTTTAATAATGAGCCGCCACACGACATCCTCGTGATTTGTACTACGGTACTTTGATTCTTCTGCCCAACATTCTGATAAAGAACATAGATTGTGCCGAAGAAACGTAGTAATACTAAAGAACTTAAGAACAATAGGTCCTCTGCCCCACTGTCAGTGTTCAGGCCCTCATGTTAATAAGCAGAGGGCCTTTAGCTCCGCATCTTCTCTTAAAGCCCTGGATCCATTGTTGGAGACACAATGTCAGAGTCCAAGGGATATTTTATCACCATGACTCTGAAATTCTGCTCTTTTGGACTCTATCACTGAGATAAAGATGAACTAGTTCAGTGTCTAATTTACCATTCAATGGAGAACAATATGACACTCATTAACAACTACTGACATTCTGTAACTACCTGGATGTACAGGTCACTTCGTGCATCGTTTACTTCAAGCTCAACTCATTGGCTGTCATCCTGGCTCTTTGAGAGACGCTCCTTGCAGAGTGAGCCACGCAGCAGCCTCCCCCCAGGTCCTAGTGCCCGGGGATTATGGTCTCTTTTTTTTTGACGGAGCTCAATGTTAACTATTTTTAGTGCCGTGCGGGCGACTCACCTGGTCCCTGCAGGCGACCAGGTGCCCGCGGGCACCGTGTTGGTGACCCCTGGTCTAAACACTTCAAGGCAAGAAAGGAGTTGAAAGGCATACGGCAGGCCTATTCAACTAGCGGCCCGCGGGCCGGATACGGCCCGTTTGAATTTAACTCCGGCCCGCCAGACTGCCTGTAAATCAGTATAGCTTGGTAAGAAAAAATAACGTCTGACCGACACGCCACTTTTATACATCGAGACATCTGACCCAGAGCCATCGAGTTTCACTGTTGCCTCCACAAGACCTGTATGGTTACATCGTTATGTTACGCCCTGTGTTGGTTGCCGTAACCCATTCCTCACCTCGCTCTGGTCTGGCTGAGCACTGAAACACCGGCGCTAGCTGACGCTACCATTAAGCTGCAACACGTCTCTCTCAAAGCTGAAGTGTCGGGAAGTTGTCTGCAGGGCTCTCAAGCCTCACGCACTGAGCGTGAGACTCACGCATTTCGGTCTTAACACACGGACTCCCGCCACACATTGTATTTCTCAAGCTGAAAAAAGCTTTCGGCTATTTAATGTTTTAATGTGCCGCCACAGCGCGCAAACATGAGGTGGAGAAATCAAGCGGACCTCTGGAGGTCAGCTGTTAGTTGCCACTTATCAGCCAATCAAAAAAAAGAAGTGGGCTACACAACAGCCAATCAGAAAACAGACGTCTCTGTTGTGTCGGGTAATATTTAATCCAGCAACCAATGAAAGTAAAGCATCCAGGAATTGTGAGCGACTGAACTCCTAAAGTTTCGTTCTGCGGGGGGGGCCTATTGTGTGCGGCCCTCATACCCCCCGTGATTTTCTTATTCGGCCCACTTGCTACTGAAGTTGAATAGCCCTGGCATACGGACTAAACCTGGAAGGCCTCTTGATCACCAGGGGCCGGTATTTCAAAACTTGTAATCCAGATCAGAATGATCCGGATAACCAAATCCCCCTTTCCTCAGCCACGGATCAACCTGATCCATCCCGGTATTTCAAAACTTTGCGGGATTGGATCAGAGTGATCTTCATACCAGCAGATTGGGATTTCCAAATCCGGCCCCGCCCCCTAGATCACGGACAGGTAACAGGAAGTGGAGCGAACATTTACGGAAAAAAGGAGAAGCTGGCACAACGATCGTCTCTAAATCTAAATATAATATTGGTCAGTGTTGATGCGTCCTCAGACGAGATGAGAGTCAATCACTATATTGAGCTAACACATTACGAGAATCCGCACAAAGCTGAAAGGAGAGCTCGGCGAAGTAAAATAAAGCCGAGTATGCGCTAACGGGAGCTAACGCTGCTCCATTGACTTCTGTGTTAAGGAGCTAACAAGCTAGTAAAGAGGCTAGCGTCGCTACGTCGTTTAATGCATTTACTCGCAATGCATTGGGTGTCGATTTTAAAACGTGTTGTTCATCTCTCCGATGTGAGGTCCTGGGACAGGGATGTCTATGTGTACAGTTTGTAAAGCCCTCTGAGGCAAAATTGTAATTTTTGATAATGGGCTATACAAAATAAACTCTATTAAGTTGCATTTTTAGGAAACAGTTGTCAACAAAAGAGATACAACCTTAATATGTGTTCTCTTTAAAGACGTTTCTGGAAAGAGAAAACAGCCAGTTAACAGAGCTGCTCCAAATGCCATAACCTTTTGAGCTTTGGCTAAGAACATTAAGTGTGTGCTGAATGCATGTTAATAAATACATTTGACTGACTTTCAACGAATACGTTGTGTATTTTTTTTTACTTCAATTTGTCAGTTTTCTGAAAAAGAAAGTAACGTGCAAAGAAAATAAACATTTATCAAACAGCAGTCTATCTATATCTGTATCAAACAATGAACTTTTGGAGCAGTTACACTTCGGCTGGTCTAAGTTTATCATGTAATCTCCCTCAAATCCACCTCTGAGGTGGGATCAGGGTAATCCTGATTTTTAGGATCAAACTGATCCGGATTTCCCACTAAAGTTTTGAAATACTCAACAGCAGTGTTTAATCCGGATAAAAAGCCGGATTGGATTACCAAATCCGAATCTGAATCTTCAGGATCAGATTTGCTTTGAAATACCCGTTTTTGGGATCTGATCAGGATTTAATCCAATCCAGGAGGATTAATCCTGGTGGATCATTTTGAAATACCGGCCCCTGGGCAACACAAATCCTGTGAACCAGTGCATGCTCACATTAGCTCATGACAAAGGGGACCTCATGGGGGCGCTACATGACCGGGATGGAGCACCGGACGATCCATCCCATAATAGATGTGGAGATGCTTCAGTCCGAGCAGCAGAGCGATTTTACTAATGAAGTCTGCAGCGAAGAACACGAGACCCTCTCAGCTGAGACATGTGATCAGAGGTCACACACACACGCACATGCACTCACACACACACACACACACACACACACACACACACACACACACACACACACAAACACACACACACACACAGGCACACACAGTAGTGTATACACACACACTGTAGTGTACACACACGTACACACACCGCCATAAAAGGCATCAAACCACAGCTCTGAGTCTGAACTTAGTTTCTCTGTTATTATTACAGCTGTATCATACATTCATTCATACACACCCACACACACACACATATCTATATATATATATATATATATATATATATATATATATATATATATATATATATATATATATATATATATTAGATTTCTGTTAGTTAATGATTTAATATCAGATAATCACATTGATTTATGTTGTCTAACTGAAACCTGCTGAGTCATGAAGAATACGACTGCCTAAATGAGTCGACTCCTCCAGGTCATATTAATACTCACATTCCTCCAGGAGGTGGAGGAGGTGGAGAAGCAGCCATCTTTGACTCTATTAATAAATCCTGAACCTAAACTAAACTACGACTCATTTGAAAGCCTTGTTCTTAGTCTTTCATCCAACCTGGAAAACACTACAGCCAATCCTATGTGTGGTTCTGACACGGCCACCAGGTCCATATTCAGAGTTTATATCAAGTTTAGGTCTGGTCAAACTCTAGTCCAGGTCTCAATATAACAGAGGACTCCTGGTCTAACTCTAGTACAGGTCTCAATATAAAAGAGGACTCCAGCTCTAACTTTAATCCAGATGGATCATCTTGTTGATAGTGCCAGAGGTTCAATGAGAACGACACTGGACTCGATAGCCCCTCTGAAGAAGAAGAGGGTGAGGAATAGGAGGTTTGCTCCCTGGTATAACCCTCAGACCTCAAACTAAAGAATCACAAAGCTTGAAAGCATCTGGCGTTCAAACTAATCTGGAAGAATTCCGCTTAGTTTGGCGACGTAGTCTTAAGAAGGCCCTCCGTAGAGCCAGAGCAGAATATTACTCGACTTCCACCAGGTACACATGCCTCCTTTGGAAATTATTATCAAGAAACATTCCATAAACTTTTACCGTTATGCAGATGATTCGATCAAACCAGAGGAGACCAACCAACTCACTGGACTTCAAGATGTCTCAGAGACATACAAACATGGATGACCTGCAACTTCCTGTTAAACTCTGACAAAAACAGCTCAGAGATCAATGATCTGGTGATGTGGTTTCTGTAGACCGCATCGCCCTGGCACCAACACACTGGAGAGAACCTCTGTCCTCCTGGATCAGGACTTGTCTTTTAACTCCACATGAAGAACATCTCAAGGACTCAATGTTTCATCTAAATAACATTTAAACAATCTTGCCTCAAAAAGATGCAGACAAATTGGTTCAAGCGTTCGTTACTTCTCGACTAGATTACTACAACTCCTTATTATCAGGCTGCTCTATTAAGTCTCTTAAGTCAACTCCTTATTATCAGGCTGCTCTATAAGTCTCTTAAGTCAACTCCTTATTATCAGGCTGCTCTGCGACTTTGTGACTTCTCGTCTCACAGGGTCTATTGGCTCCGATGTGAGGTCAAAGGTCAGGGATGTGGTGTGTGTACTTGACTCACCGACGATGGTGAGGTTGAGGGCGGCCTGTCGGAGGCCGACGGCGTTCCTCAGCTCGATGGTGTAACATCCACAGTGCTCCTGCTGACCGCTGCTGATGGTCAGCCTGCTGCTGATGTCACTGCTGTCTATGGAGATATCCGAGGAGTTCTGGATCTACACACACACACACACACACACACACACACACACACACACACACACAGACACACACATACTTTATTGCTTGAGTTCTGCAGGTATTTGTCTTTGTGTGTGTGCATGTCTGTGTGTCTCTGTGTGTCTGTATCTGTGTGTGTGTGTGTGTGTGTGTGTGTGCGTGTCTCTGTGTGTCTCTGTGTGTCTGCGTGTGTGTGTGTGTGTGTGTGTGCGTGTCTCTGTGTGTCTGTGTGTGTTTGTGTGTGCGTGTGTCTCTCTGTGTGTGTGTGTCTCTCACTGGTTTCCTGAACTTCAGCCAGGTGCAGGTGATGGGCGGAGCTCCAGAGAACTTGCATTGGATCTCCACCTTTTCCCCCGCCATGATCTTCATGTCCTCCGGGAACTGCAGGATCTGAGGAGGAAGCGCTGCAGATACAGATCAATAATCAGTGATCAATAATCAGTGATCAATAATCAGTGATCAATAATCAGTGATCAATAAACAGGGATCATGTGTGTGTGAGTGTGTGTGTTTGTGTGTGTTTGTGTGTGTGTGAGTGTGTGTGTGTCACCTTGTTTCGGAGGAGTCTTGGCTGTCGGCTTCTTTATTCTTGCTTCACCTGAAACAGAAAAGAAAAACAATGAAACTCATTTTTAATGTAAAAATAATACATAAAGTTTAAAAGTCAGTATAGCTTCAAAATGTTAATGTAGCTTAGCATAAAGACCAAAAGAACAGCTAGCTTACTAAACAACACCAGAACACTGTTAGCCTAGCTTAGCATAACGACGAGAAGAAGAGTTAGCTTATTAAACAGCAATAGCTATTTTAGTATACAGTTAGCCTAGCTTAGCACAAAGACCAGAAGCACAGCTAGCTTATTAAGCAGCACCAGACAACCAGTAGCCTAGCTTAGCACAAATACCAACATAACAGCTAGCTAATCTGAAGAACCAGGGCGCCGTTAGCCTAGCTTAGCACAAGTACCAGAGCATTCAGTCCTGAAGTGAGGGGCAGAGGGAGCCGCTAGAGGCTGATGGGAAATGTTTATAGACTCTCAGGAGGTTCAGGAAACAGCGAGGAGGGGAAACGTGGTCTAAACGTGAAGAAGAGCGCTGGAAGAAAATCTGACAGACGCTTTAAAATAGAAACGTATGTGTGTGTTAGTGAGAGTGTGTGTGTGTGAGTGTGTGTGTGTGTGTGTGTGTGTGTGTGTGTGGGAACCAGTGCTCCCGGCCTGCAGCTCCTTATTGGGACAAAAGGGAAGAAGCCGCTGCATATTTTGGAAACTCACTCTCCGAGGTCGGAGTCTTCTTCTTGGACTTCTTGTCAGCCGGAGAGTTTTCTGATGGATCTGAAGGACGAGAGAGAGAGAGAGAGAGAGAGAGAGAGAGGGAGAGAAAGAGAGAGAGAGAGAGGGAGACACAAAGAGAGATAGAGAGATAGATAGAGAGAGAGAGAGAGGGAGACACAAAGAGAGAGATAGAGATAGATAGATAGAGAGATATATATAGAGAGATAGAGAGTGAGAGAGAGTTTAACATGTGTTCAGATATAAACTACTTAAAAACTAAAACAGGAATAATAAACTTTATCTCCGAATGGAGAACACTCCTGCAGTCACAGCTCCTCGCCACAGGGGGCGCCACATAAACACGTTTAGTAGAACTCTGATAAATGAAGTGAAACAAAATAAATGTTGTCTTTGTTTAAAATGTGAAGTTGTTATGTGATGAAGGTGTTCACTGAATGAGCTTCATGATGGCGTGTTCCTCAGAGGAGGAACCGTCTGAACTCATGAACTCAGGACCCTCAGCTGCAACACGCCTATAGCTGATATATGAAGACACACGTTGATGTATTACAGGAAACTGTGAGAGGAGGAGGAGGAGGAGGGATTCTTACCGTCTACTAGAACCATACAGGAACATTCGTCTTGGCCTGCTGAGCTCTCAGCTCGACACTTGTACTGGCCTTCGTCCTCCAGCAGAGCTTTGTCTATCGTCAGGGAGCACAGCCCGCCTGCAACGCAACGCTGGTTATAACACTGGTTATAACACCGTATGAGCACCACGCCACACTGGTTATAACACCGTATGAGCACCACGCCACACTGGTTATAACACACTATGAGCACCACGCCACACTGGTTATAACACACTATGAGCACCACGCCACACTGGTTATAACACACTATGAGCACCACGCCACACTGGTTATAACACCGTATGAGCATCACGCCACACTGGTTATAACACACTATGAGCACCACGCCACACTGGTTATAACACACTATGAGCACCACGCCACACTGGTTATAACACCGTATGAGCACCACGCCACACTGGTTATAACACACTATGAGCACCACGCCACACTGGTTATAACACACTATGAGCACCACGCCACACTGGTTATAACACCGTATGAGCATCACGCCACACTGGTTATAACACACTATGAGCACCACGCCACACTGGTTATAACACACTATGAGCACCACGCCACACTGGTTATAACACACTATGAGCACCGCGCCACACTGGTTATAACACACTATGAGCACCACGCCACACTGGTTATAACACCACATGAGCATCACGCCACACTGGTTATAACAGACTATGAGCACCACGCCATACTGGTTATAACACCACATGAGCACCACGCCACACTGGTTATAACACACTATGAGCACCACGCCACACTGGTTATAACACCACATGAGCACCACGCCACACACTATGAGCACCACGACAACCCACACCACACGAAGGAAATCATATTCACACGATGGGATAGGAAAGGATACAAAATAATATATATATGTATATATATATATATATATATATATATATATATATATATATATATATATATATATATATATGAATAAATAAATAACCAATAAATGGTCAATAAAATATATTTGAACATCTTTGTTCTAGTCTTCCGACCACTCAAAGTACATTGCTATGCTACCATGATGGGAGGAGCTACCAAGATGGGAAGAACTAAATTGATGGGAGGAGCTACCATGCTAGGTGCCTCCTGCCCATCAGGACTAACTGAGCATTCATAGACGAGGAACAGTCTGGAGACAACCAGCCACCACTTTGATAGGATACACAATGAATTGGATAGGATATGATACAACTGGACAACCGGACAACAACCGGACAATGGACAACCTGACAATGACACAATGAGACAATGTGACAACGGGACATGAAAAAGTGACAATGTAAAAACTTGACAATGTAACAATAACAATGTGACAGTGTAACAATTTGACAGCGTAACAATGTGACGACTGTGACAATGTGACAACGTGACTGTGACAATGTGACAACGTGACTGTGACAATGTGAGAATGTGACGTGGAGCTTTACTGGGCTGTGATTTGTTGAACTTGAGTTTCTCAAGCGTTTTGATTGTGACGATTAAAATAGCAGCAAATTGATTCTGATTGGACGCCCATAAAGACTGATGGTGCCTTCAGGGACCCGTCATGCATTCTGGACTCTTCATACTTTAACAAATATGTGTTCTTCTCCCTCTTTTAACGATTGAATAATAATACCATTTCCCATGATGCACCTTGGTAGTGTGCTCATCAAACTCCACCCCTCCAGTTTCTGATACACACTGTACTTCTGCATGATCACTGTGTCATCACTGTGACATCACTGTGACATCATCAGACCACAGCTGACCAACCAGGAAGTAGATCAAAGAAATGATTAACTGATTAAATGTAAGTAATTATTCATGTTATTTAAAAAAGTTAATTCATGTTTTTATAATTATTTGATAAATGAACGTTTGCTGCTACTGATTATTATATCTATTATTTGGTCTAGAAATGTCAGAAATAAATAAAGAAAAGTTCTAATGGAAGTCTGAATGAATATCGGACCTCACAAGTCCAATAAGACAAACAGGAGTGTGTGAGTGTGTGTGTGTGTGTGTGTGTGTGAGTGTGTGTGTGTTCACTATGAAATACCAACACTTGTCTGCTGGCGCTGTCACACATCCTGTTTCTGTTTTCTATTAATAGAGTCTGAATCCTCTGAGCTCCATCAGCAGTTGGTTCAACTCTAAACTTTATGGAGACGCTCTAGACTCTGTGTGTGTGTGTGTGTGACCTCTGACCTTCATTGGCGAGGACGATGAACTTGGAGGACTTGATGACTTTCCCGTCCAGCATCCAGGTGACGGCGGCGTTGTCTGAGGGAACCGAGGCGGCGGCGAGGCGGCACTGCAGCCGCAGCCGCTGCCCGTCCAGCACCGTCACATCGCTCAGCTTCTCCACGAAGCCCGGGGCCTTCCCTGCTCCTCCTCCTCCTCCTCCTCCTCCTCCTCCTCCTCCTCCTCCTCCTCCTCCTCCTCCTCCGTTCTTCTTGTTAATCCCTCCGTCCACGCAGTGGTTTGCCGCGGCCTTGTCGCTCTCCCCGTTCTTCTCGGGGCTCGCCGGTTTCTTCTTGTTGGCGAGGACGGAGCGGAAGTCGGCGGCGGCGTTCTTCCCGGGCGTCTCTGCGGGTTTGTTGCCGCCGCCGCCGCCCTTCTTGCCCAACACGGCGCGGAAGTCGACCTGCTGCGAGGAGTTCCCCTTGCGCTCCTCCTCCACCTTGGCCTTGACGCCCTTGAGGTTGGCCTTAAAATCCATCTTCTGGCGGCGCTCTGCGGCCTGCCTCAGCTCCCTCAGCTCGCTCACCTCCCTCACCTCCCTCGCCTCCCTCACCTCCTCTTCCCGGCGCTCTGTGGCGTTCGAAGCTCGCCGTCCCGGAAGCTCGAGCTGCTGCGCCTCCTTCTGTGGCAGCTCCTCTTGGTTTCCACGCAGCGCTTGAGGAGGCCTCAGGGGAGTGGGGCAGCAGGAGGTGCCCGGTCGCCCTCCTCCTTCTCGTGCAGGTGCAGGAGGTGCAGGTTCTCCTTTTGGTCCTGATTGGCCTCCTGCCACTGCCGACTGACACCACGGATACTGCTGCTGCTCCTCTGCCCCGCGCCTCCTCCTTTGGAACCTCCTCCAGAACCACAGTCCTCCACCAGCTGCTCCTCCTCCTCCTCCTCCTTTTCCTCCTGCTGCAGGTCTGGACCGCCGAGCACAGAGACAGATGGAGGGGGGGGGATAAACAGAGCTGGGTTAAAGCCCCTTATGAGGCCCCGCCCCTTCAGATTTGGGTGTGCGGGGGGGGGGGGGGGGGAGGGGGGGGACCTCAACTCTAAATGTCCATGTTACCATGTAACAGCACAAGTGACTCGACTGCCCTTAAATGGGCATACACCCAGAACGGCCAGAACACACACACACGCATACATACACATATACACACACACACATCCATACACACACAGACACCTCAAATCCTTCAATTCTCTCAGTTAAAGTTCAGCTTCATTCTCATTTAGTCGAGAAACAAAAACACTTTTTTACACACACATACGCACATACACACACACACATACACACACATACACACACACACACACACACACACAGAGTGTAAACTGGGAGAGGAAATACTGGCTCTGATTGGTTTGGATGATATGGACGGATTAGAGAAGCTTTATGGGAATCTGTGCATGTAGGACAGAGAGAGAGAGAGACAGAGAGAGACAGAGAGAGGGAGAGAGAGAGAGACAGAGAGAGAGAGAGAGACAGAGAGAGAGAGAGAGAGACAGATTTTATAGCGATACTTGATACTCAAATGCTGTAGTCTCTCTGGTACCTGAGAACCCGAAATATGACCAGTTTCCTTCACTAGTGACCTAGTACCCTACCTGATACTCTTTACAGTACCTTCCCTAGTGTAGACTCTGTTCATCTCTAGTGTAGTCTCTCTTCATCTCTAGTGTAGTCTCTCTTCATCCCTCGATTCTCTCTGTCCTTTTAAGACTTTGTCCTCTCCTCTCCGTGGTGGTCTGACTCGGTCCTCTTGAGCCACCTTGTAAGCGTCGAAGCAGAAGACCTGCTCGCCTATCAATCTCTCCTCTCCTTCTACTCTGCAACCACAAGCTTGTTCCAGTCTTCTTTCTCTAACCCCCAAAACATCTTCTCTATCTTTTCAAAACCTCCTTGATCCCCCTTCCCCCTCCTCCTTCCACCATTCTGCCAAGCCACTTCCTCGACTACTTCACGAACAAGATACACCTTTCACCCCATCCTCTTCCTCACTATGGGGTTCCTCAAGGCTCCGTCCTGGGTCCCCTCCTCTTCCTCTCACTATGGGGTTCCTCAAGGCTCCGTCCTGGGTCCCCTCCTCTTCCTCTCACTATGGGGTTCCTCAAAGCTCCGTCCTGGGTCCCCTCCTCTTCCTCTCACTATGGGGTTCCTCAAAGCTCCGTCCTGGGTCCCCTCTTCTCTCTGTACACTAATTATCTCGGCTCTGTCATTCGTTCACATGGCTTCTTCTACCATCGCTATGCCGATGACGCCCAACTGATCCTCTCGTTTCTCCGATCTGAAACAAAGGTAGCGGCCCGAATCTCTGCCTGTCTGACCGACATCTCTCAGTGGATGTCTGCACACCACCTGAAAATCAACCCTGACAAGACCTAGCTACTGTTCCTTCCAGGGAAAGGCTCCCCCACCCATGACCTGACTACCACCTTCAACAGCTCTGTGTTGGCCCCGCCCCCGACTGCCAGGAACCTCGGGGTGACACTCGACAGTCAACTCTCCCTGACGGCCAACATCACTGCGACAGCGCATTTCTGTAGGTACATGCTGCACAACATCTGGAGAATACGGCCTCTTCTTACCCAGAAGGCAGCACTGGTTCTGGTCCAGGCTCTGGTCCAGGTTCTGGTCATTTCACGCCTAGAATACTGCAACTCCGTCCTGGCTGGTCTAACTGCTAAGGCCACCCGACCTCTGCAGCTCATCCATGGCTCTTACTTATAGTATTACTTGTGATATTACTTATGGTACTTTTGTAGTTTGACTTTCTTGAAAAAAAGTACCCTAGGTCCGTACTACTCCATTATATTATTCACTGTACCCTCCCTGGTGTAGAAGTACCCTATGGTAATCTTTACAGTACACTCCCTGGTGTAGAGGTACCCTCGGTCCTAACCCCCCCCCATACGTTCCTAGTACCGTAGGGAGGTTAGTACCAACTGTTCCTTCGGCTCATTACTGAGGTGTATGTGCCACATGAGCACATGTCAATGATCCTCTCCACGTTACCCAGTGCTCCACCCTGTGTGCACCACATTACCTCAAGCTCTAAACAATGTCGTAGAAACTCAACCAGCTTCAGTGAGTTGGTTTCAGGGAACTTGATCCTCTTTTATGGCCGTCTCTAGAAACCCAGAACAAGACTCATGATGGCTATGCCCTCTTTATGTGTTAGTATTCTAACTTATATATCTCCTGAAATTAGTAAAATGACAAAGCTGAATATGGTGGGACACTACAGTATGAAGAGGAGGATAGATCATGGTTCATGGGGGAGGGCTCCTGTTTCCTCTATCACTTTAATCCTCACTTCAACTGCAGAATGTAGATCACAGAGGATCATTTTAGCTTTTGTGTCCACAAAACAACATTAACATATTTACACTGTGTTCTCTCATGCACCTGAGGGTGATAAATGTATATATAAATAAATATATATAAATAAATAAATATAAATAAGTATATAAAAAATATATTAAATGAATAAATAAATATATGTGTGGTAAATATATATTTATATATATATATATAAATAAATATATAAAAAGATAAAGACATATGACTATATGAATACATATATAAATACATATATAAATATATGTATGTATAAATATATATATATATATATATATATATATATATATTAAAAAGATACATATATAAATTAAATAATATATATATAAATATATGAATAACTATATATATATATATATATATATATATATATATATATATATATATACATAGGGAGAGTGGGGGGACCACAACCACCTGGACCCTGCAGACCGGATCATTCATCAGTCCAGACACGGTGACTTCAGGATCTCTTTAGGCTGGTTCCCTCTGAGTGAGACTTTGAAACTGTTTGGAGACCGGCTCCAGTTCTCAGGTAGCAGCTGATCCTCACACAGCTTATATGGAGAAAACCCTCTGTGGAAAATCATTATGTAACACACACACACACACACACACACACACACACACACACACACACACACACACACACACACACACACACACACACACACACACACACACACACACACACATACATACATACACTCTGCTGGGTTCATATTCTATAGTAACTGACAATATACTTGTGTAACTTAAATCGAGTAACTGCTCTCAGATCAGTGGAAGAAGACCCAGAACATGACATACACACACGCACGCACGCACGCACGCACGCCTGCACGCCTGCACGCACGCACGCACTTACACACACACACACACACACACACACACACATACACACACACACACACACACACACACAGACAGACAGAGGAAATGAAGAAGCAGGACTCGCACAGGGTAAATCTGTCCTCATCTCATCTCCAACATCTCCCTGGAGATCTGACAGGAAATACCACAGCTAACACACGCACGCACACACACACACACACACACACACACACACACACACACACACACACACACACACACACACACACACACACACACACACACACACAGACACACAGACAGACAGACAGGCACACAGACAGACACGCACACACACACGCACACAGGTCAGATCCACCGTCATGGTAACTACTAACGTTCATCACCTTCAGGTCAGAGCGCGGAGCCTCACACACTGATGACCTTTGACCTTTGACCAGATGCATCACAACCTGTGACTTTGGCTTCTTCTTCTTCTTCTTCTTCTTCTTCTTCTTCTTCTTCTTCTTCTTCTTCTTCTTCTTCTTCTTCTTCTTCTTCTTCTTCTTCTTCTTCTGTCGAGTGGGGACTCTAGTTTATTAGTTATGCGTCTCCTCTCTGTACACAGAACAAAGCCTGTTTATGCACTCGCACACACACACACACACACAAACACACACACACACGCACATACACACACACACGCACACACAGACATACACACACACACACACACACACACACACACACACACACACACACACAGAGATGTTGACAGGGAGAAAAGGAAATACAGACTCCATATAAGGAGAAGGACAAGTGAGGATCAGACTGGAAACTCTCTCTCTTTCCGACACACACACACACACACACACACACACACACACAGACAGGCACATGCACACAGACACACTTCTGGACTCCACTGAAGGGAAGTCCATTCGCCTTCTTCAACAGTCGGTTCTCCCTACAGACAAAGTTGAAACGGTGATGCAACCAATCACAGGTGAGCTGTGTGATGTCATGAAGCAACGGTGTAGCCAATGAGACGGCTCGTGTTCTCAAGACTCAACGAAGACCTGATGAAGATGTTGACTCTTTGACTCACAACTCCATGGCAACATTACATTTCCTGTTCACATTCCCCAAAACATGATGGGAACTGTAGTTCCAAGCTGTCCCCACAATCACCATCACCATCACAACCATCACCAACATCACAATCAACATTACAATCATCACCATCATCATCACAATCACAATCACTATCACAATCATAATCACCATTACAATCATCACAATCACAACTATTACAATCACAATCACAATCATCACATCACAATCACAACCATCACAACCACCATCACGATCACCATCACGATCAACATCACCATCACAACCACCATCACGATCACCATCACAATCACCATCACCATCACAACCACCATCACAATCACGATCACCATCACAACCACCATCACGATCACCATCACAATCACCATTACCATCACAACCACCATCACAATCACCATCACAATCACCATAACAGTCACCATCACGATCACCATCACAACCACCATCACGATCACCATCACGATCACCATCACAATCACCATCACCATCACAACCACCATCACAATCACCATCACAATCACCATAACAGTCACCATCACGATCACCATCACAACCACCATCACGATCACCATCACCATCACCATCACAATCACCATCAACATCACCATCACCAACACCATCACAACCACCATCACAATCACCATCACATCACGATCACCATCACAATCACAACCATCACAATCATCACCATCACATTCACAACCATCACAATCACAATCACCCTCACCATTACAATCACCATCATCATCAGTGTCGTACATGTTCAGTATTTTCTGTGTAATCCTTGTGTGGTGTCATACATATATCGTATTTATATAGTCTAGTACATGTATAGTACTTGTGTAATGTAGTACTTGTGTAGTACTTGTATAGTACATGTTTCCCTTCTAAGACTAACATCAGAATCCAAACACTGAAACATCTGGTGGTCAGAAAGAGAAAAGGAGTCCCCCCAATGTGAAGCACACACACACACACACACACACACACATACACACACGCACGCACAATGAAGCCAACCCATTAAGGGCATTACCCGGGGAATCCACTCTGTATGTGTGTGTGCGTGCGTGTGTTCACTGCAGCAGCATGTTTTGTCTTTATATGGTTTCCAGCTCTCATATTTGTTTAACGGTCGCACGACACCAGATCTCTCTCTCTCTCTCCCTTCCCTCTCTCTCTCTCCCTTCTCTCTCTCTCTCCCCCCTCTCTCTCTCTTGCTCTCTCTCACCTCCTGCTGGTGATTTAACTACATCACACACTGAGTTTTCAGTTCAAACAGAGAACACATTAGCCATCATCATCATCATCATCATCATCATCATCATCATCATCATCATCATCATCATCATCATCATATGAAGTATGAAACTTCACGACATCATCTAGTCCAAATGTACCATATTTTAATGAATAAAAACACTATGCCATAATAATAATATTAATAATCCATGTTTTGTTTGCATTAGTTTAACAGAATCTTTCGTGAATGATTGCCGATATTCCAGGTTATTGATCAGTTGACCCTGTGGACTTCCTTTTGATCAGACTGTATGACGTGACTGATCCCATTGAGGTTTAACAGTTATGTCTATTATTAATATTTAACACACAACGGTTCTCTTCCTGTTATGCCTCAACACATTTTAAATTAAAGTATTTTAATTACCGTAACCAGTGGACGTGACCTGAGCTTGTCTGTGACCTCCAGAGGAGCGACAGCGAACCGCAGGTTGGACATCCTGACACAAGGAAATACACTTTATTCTACAAAAATAACAATTTATAAGGTTTCATGTTGCATTCAAATTAAATTAAAAACACACTAGCATGACAGCTGCTTCAACGTTACCGTTAGCTGGTATGCTAACTGCTTTTAGCTTCAACATCATGTTCAAACTATATTTAGGAGAAAATCCTTGCTAATTAATACGTTTCAGCTAACGACATATGCTATCTACGATAAGGTATACGTAACATTAGCTAACGTAACATCAGCTACAGCAACATCAGATAATTTAACATTAGCTAACATAACATCAGCTAACGCAACATTAGCTAACTTAGCATTAGCTAATGTAACATCATATTCATATGATATAACATTAGCTACTGTAACATAAGCTCACGTAACATCAGATAATGTAACATCAGCTAACATAACATATTACTTTAGCTAACAGAACATTAGCTACCGCAACATTTAATAATGTAACATTAGCTAACGTAACATCAGCGACTGTAACATCAGGTAATGACACTTTAGCTGCCGCACCATTAGCTAACATCTGCTAGCGTAACATCAGCTGTTAGCTTTGTGTACCCGCTGCTGGGCTGAACCGGTCTGAACTGGATCCTGAGTCCAGACGGACCAGACCTCCAAACAGACAGACGGTAAAGTCACAGTAAAAAAGTGTCTTTATCTTCAGTCATGCAATTGGTTTAGGTAAAAATGATCAAATAATAAAAAATAAAAAATATGATATTGACCTGATCGGCTGCAGTTCACCTCTCAGCCATCAGAGGGCGCTGTAGAGAAGGTCTGCTCCTCCAGGAGGACGGGAGGCTCTGCTGCTGATTCCCCCTGGAAGCATCTTCTCATTATTGTGTAACGATTCAATGTGGACAGTGTTGGGTGAGGACAACAACACAGGAAGTAGCTGACTGTGACAGGAAGTGAGCGGCGGTGAAAGGAAGTAGGTGAGTGTTACAGGAAGTAAGCCACTTTGAAAGGATGTAGGTGGTCACCACATTTCCTGTCTTCACCTGGGTCTTGTCATGGCCTACTTCCTGTAACAGTCACCTACTTCCTGTCACAGTCACCTACTTCCTGTCACAGTGATTTACTTCTTGTCACAGTCACCTACTTCCTGTGGGGACTGCAGGTTTGGTTCCAGTTGGATTGGAATCCTTGACTTCTGATTGGCTGTTGATCTGTGAATATGAATGATTGTTAAAAGTGATGAAACAGATGGTTGTAATGTCTTAGAGTGTCCACCAGGGGACAGCAGAGGAGACCACAAGAGATCAGGGAACAGCAGACGAGACTACACCAGACTAGGGGACAGCAGAGGAGACCACAAGAGACCAGGGGATAGCAGGTCTCACCGCGTTATTGATCAAAAAGTTTAAAGCTTTAACAAACTTAATGATTTAAAAAGTGAATAATTGATCAATAAAACCCTTTTCATCTATTTCTTATTATTGATGTATTTCTCTCTGAGTGACAAGATATAGGTCCAGTTGCTTTAGTCAGGCACCTCATTAATAGTTTGGTTATATATGATATATATATATATATATATATATATATATATATATATATATATACACATGTTTATATATACACGTTTTTATATATATTTTAATATATATATATATATATATATATATATATATATATATACATTACACATTTAAATGTATAAATACAATGTGCAACAAAATGATAAGAGAAGTGAAACAAACATTTAGAATGGATAATTCTATAATTCTATAATGACCTTTAAATTAAATAAAGGTGGACTAATGTCATATTCCCGACGATTGATGATGAGCTTCGTCCTATCAGGTCCTGATCAATGTAATTGATAAACGAGCACCTGATCTACAAGCACTTCAGCCTCCTATTTACAAACCGGAAGCACTTTTATTCTGACAAGGTGTACCGGAAGCTCTGTGTGGCTTGCTGTCAGGACTCTGATGGGTCTCAGACAAGCCCAGCCTCATTCCGGTCTGAGGAGCTTCTGGTCCTGATCTACAAACCTGCTGCTGGAACCGGATTAATCCTGCAGAGGACAGTCCAAGCCGAGCCGGACCCGAACGGACCCGAACCGACCCGAACCGACCCGGACCGACCCTACCGAGCCCCTCCGCAGACCAGACAGGCTTCTTCATCTCCTGCGGAGCCGGAGTCTTCCTCCCGGTAAGGACGGTTTATCTCCGTGACACGCGCACGCGCACACCGTTAACGCCTAGCCACAGTGAGGCGGTCCGGTGTGCGTGTGTGCGCGCGCGCCACTCCCTTCCGTCCGCAGCGGTCAGAACGCAGTTACATTGACCTGCAGAGCAACGTCAGGGATCGATAGTCTGATATCAGGAAGTGATCAGGGGCTCTGCAGCGCGCGCACACGCACACACGCACGCAGGCACAGCCACACGCACGCACACGTGCACACATGATACATGCGCTGAAGGTGTGTATTACAGGTGTTAGGATCATGAAGGTCACACTGAAATATTAAAATCACAGCTGATTAAAGGTCACTGATTATTGATCTGAGTGACACGTGAATATATTAGTGTTTCACTATTCTAATGACGTCACTATGATTCCAGTCACACTAAAGTCCACTTGTTAGTACAATATAATAATAATATTAGACCCTAATGTTTAATATCTAACAGAAGTTTAATATTATATGTGAGAATTATATTAAAATGGTCCCCTAGCTAAGCCCCGCCCCTCTGACCCAGACTGACCAATCACAGCGTAGCATAGTAACAGTGGACATGGTCTTCTGGACTCCTGGTAGTGGCCTGGATCAGACGGGTTGGACCTGGACTGAGGGTCTGCACGAGGCCGCTCACCACCAGGTCTCCAAGACCCCCCTAAGGAGGCCGATGGGGGTCTGGGGGGTCACATGGAGGTCCTGGACCGAGTTGATGGATCCATCATCAGGGCAGCTCAGGAACGTTGGTAGGTTCTGGAAGGAGGCTATGGCTGACCCGTGGACCAGCTCTTTACCCGGCAGGTCTGTTGGGCTCATAGGAAGAGATGAGATATGAGCCTCCGGTACCAAAGAGTCACTGATCCAGTCGGTGACTTCATGGACCGGATCTAAAGACCCAGGAGAGGACAGTCTGTGGACCTCAGACGTCTCGTCTCTAATCAGGACGTGGTTCTGTTGGTCCTTCAGGGCGGCTCAGTGCGAAGTCATCGGGTTGAACTGGTCCCAGACAGGAGGACCAGAACTTTGTCTCCATACGTGGATTTAATGTAAAAACGTTTCTAAAAGTAAAAGTTATTTTCTCTCTGTGTCTTTCAGGGCAATCTGACCCCGGATCAGCGATGAAGGTCCGCCTCTCAGGGTTTGAGTGACATCGACAGGGACTAACCCAACATGGCGGCTGTGGGTGGAGCTTCGTTAACAATGTGTCTGTGCGTCCTGCTGCTGCCGGCTGCCACTGGTCAGTTCACCATGCCGTTCATTACCTAGTTTAGCACGAAGACAACAAGCAGAGGGAAGCTGTTAGCCTAGCCTAGCGGTTCTGATCCAACTCCTCCAGCTGAGAACGTGTTGAAGAAACCAGAAGAACTTCAGCTCCCAGCATGCATTGCTGGTGGCTCACAGAAACATGCGTGATGGTTACAGGAAGACGGCTCACATTCCTGTTTATTTAACTAATCGCTTCAGCAATTAACTCATCACGCACACACACATCACACACACACACACACACACTCACCACACACACACCACACACACACCCCGCACACCACACACCACACACACACACAGTCGTCAGCCAGTCTGTTGTTTTTGTGACGTGTTTGATAAGAGACACACACACACACACACAGGCACACACACACACACACACACACACACTAGACTAAACAGTGAGTGTGGCTCCGGCTTGGTTTGGGGGGGGGGGGGGTCAGCTAGATTCCTGAGACTCTGTGAAGGACAACAACATTTTAGTTAGACTACCCTCTGGGTCCAGGTCTACAGTGAGACCTCTGGGTCCAGGTCTACAGTGAGACCACCCCTCTGGTTTCAGGTCTACAATCAGAGGACAGACAGTGTGCCTTCAGTGACCAGCTCCAGGGGGTGGAGCCTCACAGCGGACCGACCAATGAGCTCCGAGGAGTGGTGCGAGAGAACGGGACGGTGCGCTGCATCCGTGGCTCCAGCTGCTATGGATTGTGGGAAAATAAACCAGATGGGGAAATACATCTGGTCAAGCAAGGTGAGTCTCTCTCTTTTTCTCACTCCTCCTCCTCCTCCTCCTCCTCCTCCTCCTCCTCCTCCTCCTCCTCCTCCTCCTCCTCCACCTACTACTACTTCCTGTCCTCCAGGCTGCTGGACTCACATCGGCAACCAGCAGGAGTGTCATGGCACCCGCTGCCTGGTGACGGCGACACCCACTCAGATGCAGAGCGGCAGCTACAGGTTCTGCTGCTGCAGCCTAGACCTCTGCAACGCCAACTTCACGGAGGCCCCGCCCACCGCCGACACCCCCGCCCTGAGCCCGGTGAAGACGGGCGGGCAGGGCCTCAGACAGACAGGTGAGAGGTCTGAACCGACCAATCACAGGCTGCGTGCGGGTCGAGGAGAAAGCTCTTCTTCAAACTGGACCTCATGCTTCAGTCTCTTGTTGTGATGTCATAGTGACGTCGTAGTGATGTCATAGTGATGTCGTAGTGGTGTCATAGTGATGTCGTAGTGATGTCATAGTGACGTCATAGTGATGTTGTAATGGTGTCATAGTGATGTCATAGTGATGTCGTAGTGGTGTCATAGTGATGTCATAGTGATGTCGTAGTGGTGTCATAGTGAAGTCACAGGGATGTCAGTGATGTCATAGTGATGTTGTAGTGGTGTCATAGTGATGTCATAGTGACATCATAGTGAAGTCACAGGGATGTCAGTGATGTCATAGTGATGTTGTAGTGGTGTCATAGTGATGTCATAGTGATGTCGTAGTGGTGTCATAGTGAAGTCACAGGGATGTCAGTGATGTCATAGTGATGTTGTAGTGGTGTCATAGTGATGTCATAGTGATGTCATAGTGGTGTCATAGTGATGTCACAGTGATGTCGTAGTGGTGTCATAGTGATGTCACAGGGATGTCAGTGATGTTGTAGTGGTGTCATAGTGATGTTGTAGTGATGTCATATTTATGTCATAGTGATGTTGTAGTGGTGTCATAGTGATGTCATAGTGATGTTGTAGTGATGTCATAGTGATGTCGTAGTGGTGTCATAGTGATGTCATAGTGACGTCATTGTGATGTCATAGTGGTGTCACAGTGATGTCACAGTGATGTCGTAGTGGTGTCATAGTGATGTCACAAGGATGTCAGTGATGTTGTAGTGGTGTCATAGTGATGTTGTAGTGATGTCATATTTATGTCATAGTGATGTCGTAGTGATGTTGGGCGGCACGGTGGCTCAGTGATTAGCACTGTTGCCTCACAGCAAGAAGGCCCTGGGTTCGAATCCTGGTCCTCCCAGTGGTTCCAGGTCCTTTCTGTGGAGTTTGCATGTTCTCCTCGTGTTCTCCTCATGTCTGCGTGGGTTTCCTCCGGGTACTCCGGTTTCCCCCACCATCCTAAAGACATGCACACAGCTTTCACCCCGGTTCGTATGGATGTGAATGAATGTTGGTGGTGGTCGGAGGGTTCGTAGGCGCTGATTGGCTGCCACGCTTCCGTCAGTCTGCCCCAGGGCAGCTGTGGCTACTGATGTAGCTCACCACCACCAGGATGACTGTGTGTGTGTGACTGGACTCTGGACTCTGTAAGTGACTTGAAAAGCGCTATATAAAATAAATGATTATTATTATTATGTTGGAGTGATGTCATAGTGATGTCATCACCACAGATCACCAGCCGCTGCGGCAGGAGGACACGGTGCTCATCGCCTTGGCAACCGTCGCCATAGCAGCCATCGTTATTGTGGCGTTGTTCCTTGGATACCGCATGATGAAAGGTACACACGCAAACGCATACGAACACACACCACCACACACACAAACACAAACACACAGATTAATAATTAAGCAATAAGGGACGAGAGGCAGTACTTTGACGTCAATAAAGTACGTGTTCAAGGGTGTTGTAAGGGCAACCCTTGACATTATAAATAGTAAGTAAATAGTAAGCTGCCTTTCAGCACAAAATACCAACCAAAGTTATGCATCGCATTTCAGTAGCCGAGAGAATAATAGTCCCCTCCGTGTGAAAGTAGCCCCGTCCGTGTGGCTAACGGACAAACAGCATTGTTTACATTCGTTAGCCTAGCTAAAGGAGGGGAGATAGTCGCTAGTTCTCGCAACATCTCATTAATTCAAATTGCTCATTTGATGAAAGTTGCCTTTAAAATAACAACAATGATAATGGGACACTTTCAATAAAATATTTTTTATTAAATGTTTCGTAGGCACTGGGTCTATGTTAGCTACACATGCTGTTTACTAAACTATAGTTACGAGCGACTTGGGTCTCGATAGACTAACACTCGGCTGTTGTTAAGGCTTACTTATCAGGGCTCTCACGTCTAACGCATTGAGCGTGAGACTCACGCGTTTCGGTCTTAAGTCACGCACTCGCGCCACACATCATATTTCTCACACTGAAAAAACTTTTGGATATTTAATGTTTTAATGTGCCGCAGCGCCAACATGAGCCGCTCTCTCTGCAGAGGAATCATTGAAGCTCAGACCCACGTCTCAACGCTCGCCGTGGGTCACTTTCCTGTCGCTGGTCATGTAATGTCACGCTTGCCTGTCTTCAAAACTTGAGAGCCCTGGTTTAACTTATGTTGATTTGGATATCTCCATTAATCATCCGTGGAAAACGTTTCTCATGTCCTCTTCGTCTCTGATGACATCGCCTCCTCTTCTCTCTTTGCGGGTGGCTCCGTGTTGAAGTGCCGTCTCCAGCTGGATTTCACTCCAACGCTGTCTTTTAAGATGTTGTGCCGCAGGATTTAAACATTAGTTTTAGTGCGCATTGATATGAAACGCTCCCCTGTAAACAGGGCATACTGTACATTATGGGCTGAATATAACACACCCCGTGACTCACTCTCAACCAATCAGAATGCTTGATTTCATCTACCCGTATTATAATAAACACTAAATGTGTATTCAGGTAAGCAGAAACTCAGCCTATCGGCTCTGGATGTGATTGAGACGGCAAACACAGATACTGTTGACCTGGATCACCTGAAGCTACTGGAGGTACACACACACACACACACACACACACACACACACACACACACACACACACACACACACACACACACACACACACACACACACACACACATACACCTGACCAGGTACAGAACAGAACTCCAATGGCGCTCTTCTCTCTCCCGACAGCTGATTGGTCGAGGCCGTTATGGCACCGTATTCCGCGGTCGTCTTAACGATCGCTGCGTCGCCGTCAAACTCTTCAGCGCCACCGACCGTCTAAACTTCTCCAGCGAGCGCTCCATCTACTCGCTGCTGCTGCAGCACGACAACATCGCCCGCTTCCTGAGCGCCGACGAGAGGACGGCGGCAGACGGGCGGCCGGAGTACCTCATCCTCATGGAGTACTACCCACTGGTAAGTAGTACCTCATCCTCATGGAGTACTAGCCACTGGTAAGGAGTACCTCATCCTCATGGAGTACTACCCACTGGTAAGGAGTACCTCCCGCATACCCGCGCAGAACCCCCCACAACAACCCCAGAGGGACCCGGTCCAAAGCCTTCTCCAAGTCCACAAAGCACATGTAGACTGGTTGGGCTCTCAGAACCCTTCCAGTAGTCTTGGAGGGTAAACAGCTGGTCCACAGTTCCAGGACCGGGACGGAATGGTCTTGAATCGCCTCCTCTCCAGAACCCTGGCAGAAACTTCCCCCGGGAGGCTGACTAGTGTGAAACCACGATAGTCTGAGCACAATCTCCGGTCCCCCTTTTTGAAAAGGGGGACCACCAACCCGGTCTGCTAGTCCATGGGCACTGTTCCTGACCCCCATGTTCCTGACCCCCATGTTCCTGACCCCCATGTTCCTGACCCCCATGTTGCAGACCCCCACGAGACATTGAAGAGGCGTGTAATCAAAGAAAGCCCAACAATGTCCAGCGCCTTCAGCATCTCAGGGCGGATCTCAACACCGGCGCCTTGCCACCAAGAAGCTTTTTGACACCCTTGGTGGTCTATGCCAGGGATATTGGTGCAACCCTCCCCAGGTCTACAGGCACTGACCCCTCTAGAGGGGACATGTTGCCCAATTGCTGAGAACAGCCTGGGGTAGGCCCTGCTTTCCCTTCCTTTGCCCGGCCACCAGACTCTCGCCGCCGAGCTACCCTCCTGTCTCTAGCTCCGGGAGGGTGCCCCGGTTTCCCTTGTCCAGGAGAGGTAGCTTCATTCCATTTCATTGGGCTGCTATCCATCCATTGAAAAACCATGATGGATACCATTTAACCTGTTCTGTAAAATACATTAGCTGATTATATTTACTATCAATAACGTATAGCGTACCTGAGGTTATCAGATGGTCAGTAAACGCCTCATGACTCCCTGATGGTTCCTGTAGCGCCACCTAGAGGAAGCTGTAATGTTCTATGCAGCCTGTAGGGGGCCAAAACAGCGCCTGAGTCTCTGATCCTGCTATTGTGCTGGAAGAGTTGCCTTCAGTCCTACTTCCTTTCTGGAGACATGCACATCCACACCCACACCCACACCCACACCCACACACATATACACACACGCACACGCAGACCCACACACACGCACACGCAGACACACACACACACACACACACACACATCAAATCTTCGTTATGAATCTCTCTTTAACAAACGTACACGTATACAATGTTAGCTTCCTGTTTATAACCACACACACACACACACACAAACACACACACACACACACACACAGTCAGACAGTATTTATCTCGGATAATTTTTGAAGTATTAAGATCCACAGACAGGTCAGGCGTTTAAAGTGTTCACACCTGTCTTTCTGTCCCTCTATCTGTCTGTCCACCTGTCTGTCTGTCTGTCTGTTTGTCTCAGGGCTGTCTGTCTCGCTACCTGTCTGTCCACACAGTGGACTGGGCTTCCTGCTGCAGGATGACTCACGGTGTGACCAGAGGACTCGCCTTTCTGCACACTGAACTCTACAGAGGAGGTATCATCATCATTATGTTATTATTATTGTGATTATTGTTGTTTTGTTGTTGTTGTGATTGGTAACAGTGGTAGTGTTCATGTATTCTTTGTTTATCTGTGCCCTGTCTTCACTGCTCCCCCTGCTGGTGGCTGAAGGAAGACACATGTTTAGTTGACTCCACGATTAAATGTTTATGAATACAAGTTATTATTATTATTAATAAAAAACAGGTTTAGGATTATTATTTAAAAAACTCTCTAACTAAATAATCTGTCCCCTCAGACCAGTATAAATATGGTCTCTGTCCCCCAGACCAGTTTAAAGATGGCCTCTGTCCCCACAGACCAGTACAAGCCGGCGGTGGCCCACCGAGACGTGACCAGTAGCAACGTGCTGGTTCGGGCCGACCTGTCCTGCGTCCTCGCCGACTTTGGTCTGTCCATGAGGCTGACAGGAAGCCGTCGGCCCGGAGACGACGACACCGCCTCCATCTCCGAGGTGAGGTCCTGTGACCACGCCCACAGGTGTGAGCCGAGACGGAGGGTTCACCTGTGTGTGTGTGTGTGTGTGTGTGTGTGTCTGTGTGTGTGCAGGTGGGCACTGTGCGCTACATGGCTCCAGAGGTTCTGGGTGGAGCTCTGAACCTCCGGGACTGCGAGTCGGCGCTGAAGCAGGTGGACGTCTACGCTCTGGGGCTCCTCTACTGGGAGAGCTTCAGGAGGTGCTCACACCTGTCCCCAGGTGAGCCCACGAGCACTCACTGTAGACCCCCTCACTGTAGACCACCTCACTGTAGACCCCCTCACTGTAGACCCCCTCACTGGAGACCCCCTCACTGTAGACCACCTCACTGGAGACCCCCTCACTGTAGACCACCTCACTGTAGACCCCCTCACTGGAGACCACCTCAATAGAGACAACCCACTACTGGGCCAGGTATAATGTACCTGTGTACAGGTGGAGCAGGACTACAGTCAGTGCGTTTACATGATGGTATAATTCAAATCTTGCTTTAGTCAGACTTTGCTATCTTTGGGGGGGTCTGCTATTATCCCAATATACATGGCAGTGAGTAATTCGAATCATTGGCTGAAAACATGTCACCTCCGATACGACAGGTGGCGCTGTTTTCATTACAACTCCTGTTGTGTAGCACATTTCCTTTTTTTGATTGGCTGATAAACGCCATGTGACAGCACAACTCCAGGAAGCATTTGTTTTCCCCACGGGGAGAGCGGCGGGGCCAGCTCATGTTGTCGCTGCGGCACATTAAAACATTAAATAGCTGAGAGTTGTTTTCAGCGTGAAGAAATACGATGTGTGGCAGGAGAGCGGGAGTTAAGACCGAACTGTGTGACACTTGAGAGCCCTGCAACTCGTTGCGATGCTCGTGGCGATACTCGTTGCGCTTGCGTGCTCATGGGCAAAGACGCAAAGTCTGGTTCCTAGTCCAATTCACCGCTACATGCCGCGATGGTCGGATTATCAACCGCATCGGATCGAGTAATCCAGGGGTGTCAATCAGACCGTAGTTGGACCGTAGTTGGACCGCACAAAGTCGAACAAAGGTGTTACATGAAACGGATAATTCGATTTCAGCCCGACTAAGCCAGTTATTCGAATGCATGTAAACGCACTGAGTGTAGTGTACCTGTGTACAGGTGGAGTAGGACTACAGTGTAGTGTACCTGTGTACAGGTGGAGCAGTACCTGAGCACCAGCTGGCCTTTCAGGCGGAGCTGGGAAACCATCCCAGTTTTGAGGACATGCAGGTCCTCGTCTCCAGAGACAAGTTCAGACCCAGATTCCCTGAAAGCTGGAAGGAGAACAGTCTGGTGAGTGTTCCGGTCCTCACCTGTCCTCACCTGTCCTCACCTCTTTTCTTCTGTCCTCAACTGTCCTCACCTGCCCTCTTCGGTCCTCACCTGTCTTCTCCTTTCCTCACCTCTTTTCTTCTGTCCTCTCCTTTCCTCACCTCTTTTCTTCTGTCCTCTCCTGTCCTCACCTGTCCTCTCCTGTCCTTACGTCTTTTCTTTTGTCCTCACCTGTTGTGTATACTTTGTGTGTTTTAGGCTCTGCGCTCCCTGAAGGAGACGATGGAGGACTGTTGGGATCAGGACGCTGAAGCTCGACTCACCGCTCAGTGTGCAGAGGAGAGACTGTGGGACCTCTCACTGCTGACTCCACACAACCACAGGTACACACACACACACACACACACACACAGAGGCACGCACACACACCCTAATAACGACTACACGTCCCTCTCTCAGGAACCCGTCTCAGGAGGACCTCCAGGTGGGCGTGGTCAAGAACCTCCAGGGAGACGGAGGACCAGCAGAAAGTTCTGAGAGAAACAGAAACTCCATCAACTACGAGCGGCAGCAGGTACAGGTGTCCATTATATTAAACGATGTGTCATACATATTATTATATTATATATATATTACATTAAATTATATGTATTATACATTTATTATATTAAATTATAGGTGTTATACATTTATTATATTTAATTATATGTGTTATATTAATTTTGTGTCTGTCTCAGGTCCGCTTGTCCACCAATGTGACACCCACCTCCACCCTCTGCACCATCTCTGAGTCCGGTGTGTCTTTCTCACCACACACACACGCACACACACACACACACACTAGAATGTAGCATGTAGCATGCAGCCCGTAGCATGCAGCATGTCAGAAGGACGGAGCCTTTCAGAGACCAGTTGCTGGACTTCCTGTTAGTCTGAGACAGATGTTGATATTCATGTGTGTGTCTCTCTGTGGACATGTCCCCAGTAACCGTCTCTCTGTCCTCCAGGTGTCCCTGTGTCCACTGCCCCTGTCTGTTTGCAGCTGACAGAAGAAGACCTGGAGGCCATCAAACTGGACCCCAATGAGGTCTTTATCTGAGACGTTTGTGGTCCGTCCTTCTGTCTCCACAAGTCGATGACTCGTCCAACTTGTGTCTCCGCAGGTTGAGAAGAACTTGAGAGAAAGTTCTGATGAAAACTTGATGGAACATTCTCAGAAACAGTTTGGTTCTCCAGAGCATCGGGCGACCAGCCATCAGATCCTCCGGACGGAGGTCCAGTAGTCCTAATACCGCTCTACATACTGCTGTTGGATGCACCTGGTACCCACCAGCTGACCCTGTGCTCCCTCTAGGTCCACAGCTCTGTGCTGGCTGATCAGGGGGTCATCGGCCGGGTCGACACCCCTCCGTCCTCCTCTGGTCACCCCCTCCCCAAACGGCAGAATCTGCCCCAGAGACCCACCAGCCTCCACCTTCTCCACAAAACCAAGGACAGCAGCTCTCGACTGAAGCTGGGGAAGCTCAAGTCAAACCACAGACAGGTACAGCAGGATCGGGTCTGATGGCTTCAGTGGTACCGGACGGTTCTGGAGCTCATATCAGACGTTCAGGTGTTTCTGTCCACCAAAAAAGTTCTTTAGGAGGCTTTAGTAGACCCGAGGCCATTGCCAGAGGAGTCGGCCCTAGTGGTCAGGAGAGAGAATGCAGCTTTAACACAAGAAGCATAGACTTCTATACAATGAGGAGTTGCCCCCTGGTGGTCAGTAGAGAGAATGCAGCTTTAACACATGAAGCATGGACTTCTATACAACCAGAGGAGTCTCTAGGACTCAAGTATTGTGTAATGTTAGGCTCTGAGTCCTTTCTGGTGTCACCGTTTTCCAGGATCACTAATGTTGCAACAAGAAAGTGATTTTATTGGCGTCACTCATTTCTGGTGTCCGATGTTTCAGGTGGAGACAGGTGTTGCTAAGATGAACACGGTAACAGTGGCGCTGGCTGCAGAGCCCCACCAGGTAATGACAGTGACCAACAACACCAGCACCAGAGGTGGTGAAACTTGTGGTCGAGCCCCCTTCAAGTTTGTGGTCGCCAAGAGCTCCAGCGCCAGTGTTCCCGCCCTGGTGACCAACGTAGTGACAGGAGGAGGCCAAACCAATCCGGCGGGGCCACAGCTGGAGGACGAGGACAAGATGGAGGGGGTGGGGCTCGCAGGACAGGACGAACGATGCATGAACCTCCTCAACTCAAGTCCAGATGAGCATGAACCGCTGCTGAAGAGAGAACAGCTGCCAGCAGAGAGCGAGCCCCTTCCTCCTCTGCATCATCACCGTCAGTCACAAGCTGGCAACATCGGGTCGGGACAAGGCTCAAACTACAACAACAACAACAACAGGTCGGCGTTGGGATCAAAGGGGAAGATCCAGGGCTTAAAGGTTGAACGTGGTTCAGAAGTCCGTCAAGATAGGAGCATCACCAGTTCAAAACCTGAGTCACATCCGGCAAGACGAACTCCATCGGACCGGGACCCAGCTCCGCAGGATAGAGGGTACGGTTCAGACCCGTTTGTCAAGAGAGCCTGTTTAGTAGAACCAGTACTGACCTCTGAATCCGCCAGAAGCCCAAAGATGGTCCACTCTCTTGCCAGGGAACTGATACCAGACCATCCAGTTTCACTGCTAGTCCCAGAGGGCCTAGGATCCTCAGCTTCACATGTGAAAGGCCCGAACACCTCAAACTCATATTCAACAGCCCGAGTTTCAGATGCCCTAACTCTTGTTGCAGAAAAACAAGCTTTTAAACCTCCAGACTCAGATCCGGAATCTCCAATCAGGAATCCAAAAGCTTCAGATTCAGAGGTTCAAGTCTCAGCAAATCAACATTCAGGAACCCCAGCAGAGGCTTCAGCTCTAGAACCTGGACCTCTAGAAATTCTAGCCTTAGTTCCAAGAGCTCAAGGTGTGCTGCAGATCCAGGTAGGACCGGCCAGAGCCAAGCGGCGTGAGCGTCCCTGCTCCCTGGACCTGTCCTCGTCCTGCGTCTCCTCAGGTGAGTCGAGATGTTGTCGAACTGCAAAGCAAAAAGTACCATGAAGTAAATATTTAAGTAGTAGAAGTCTGCAGAAACGGTTCAAGAAACACATTCAATATTGTGCATGAGATTTTAAACGGTTTCCTTCCTCTCTTTCCCTCCTCAGAGGATGTTTCCCTGACAGATAATCACAGTCAGAGCGTTTCAGGAGAGAAAATAAAACGACGTGTCAAAACTCCATACACCCTGAAAAAATGGCGTCCGGCCTCATTGGTCGTTTCCACGGACACGGCTATGGACCCAGACTTCAGGTTTAACACCCGTGTCGGTAGCAGCAGCCAAACCCATTTACCTTCCGGTCTTCATCGAGCAGGAAACATCGGCTTCCCCAAAATCAATCAGTCCAAATCCAGCATGGCTGTGTTTCTGGTCGGCGGTGGAGCCACGGCGACTGCGACCTCCGAGCCCGATGGAGTGACCTCCTTCTAAAATTTGAATAAAGCGGAGCAGATTATTTCCCCCCCCCAATTCTTTGTCTTCCTTCTCTTTCGTTGTGGAAAATGAGTTCTGACTGCCGAACCATTCGACTTCCCCTGGCAAGCGAGCTGAATCTGAAGCGCGTGGTGTCAAACGGAGGAGCTGCTCGGATGTCTTGTTCTTTCTATATGTCCTTGATTCTGCTAGACACCTTTTTGAAGGACTGTTGCTGATTGGCCCAGTGACCGCTTGACCTCTGACCCCGTCTGTGGAGCATGAACGCCCATGAGGACCACAATCATGACTTCTAGATGATTGGCTTTTGTTGCGAATGGTCTCTTGGCTAATGGGCGTGGCCAATTATGTACAGGTAAGACCAGGCCAATAAAGAACGCTCAAACTGCTACGTGGGTGTTGGGTTTGGTAGGGAGGTTAAAAATACCCCACAATCCCTTCCAGTCTTATTTGTAGACGGATCTCGTTGTGCTTTTGGGTATGGCCGTGATCTAAAGACCTCAACATGCTTCAGGTTAACTGGTTCCCGGTAGATATTTGGGCTCCTGCTGCGACTCAGTTTGGGGCTTATAGAAGGTTCCAGACGATTGGGCCGGTTATATATTTAAAGCATTTAAAAACAAACGTTGCATTCTTCAGAGACCGAAGTAACAGGGACGGCTGATTAGGAATCTCTTTTGCCTGAAACCTTTACTCTATGCAGTCGGCTCACGAGACCTCGTGGATCAGCACATTGACTACACGATTGTTGAAGGATCTTTATTCTCTAGTTTGCACTTTTAACAAGTTATTTAACCCCCAAGTGAGAGCTAGAGGGAGAGAGAGAGGAAGAGATGAGCCTCGTCCTACCTCCTCAGAAACCTTCACAGTTCTCACTAAAACTATGGAAACAGGTCAGAATGAGAACGGTGGTTGGGCCGACTGATGGAATACGCCTTCAAACGCCTCCGAAGCGGTCTTATAC
Organism: Liparis tanakae; assembly: GCA_036178185.1. Taxonomy (NCBI): domain Eukaryota; kingdom Metazoa; phylum Chordata; class Actinopteri; order Perciformes; family Liparidae; genus Liparis; species Liparis tanakae. The sequence goes on from CM070107.1 coordinate 8,408,192, forward strand.
ATGTACCTTATTTACATGTACTATGTATACGCGTACATGTACACATGTTGTATTGTCTTCGTCACCAATCACAGAATCAGCTTTGGCTCTGATCCGCTCAGCGTTCTGACCCGGCCCGGTAAATCCTTCATCTTTAAATGATCCAACAAGTGGAGCGCTGTTTGAAAAAAGGATCCATGAGATGTATAACAACGGTATTATTATTCATAAATGCATTCAGTAGCACATGTCAGGTCTGTTTTAAAGCCCCACTATGTAACTTTTCCACCTTAAAATAACAGCTTGAAAAAAATTGTGCCGCTACAATGACTTTTAATATGTTGATTTGCGCCTCCGCCACTGCCATCGGGGGTCTGTGGGCAGAAAACTGCTGAATGTAAATACCTGAAGGGGGCGCTACAGGGGAAAAGTTACATAGTGTTGCTTTAATGAGTTTAATGAACAATGTTTAAAAGAAAGAACCAGTCACTCCATGTTCTGCATGTTTTGAAAAGGCTGGTTTTATAAATGGAAGTTGTGAGCGGATGTACGCGACACACCTGTGACTGCTCCTTTTAATTACAATAATTATCCTTATTAACATTTAGAGAATATAACACTTCTGTATCTGTATCAGATCTTTTTTATTTTCATGTTTATTATTATTTTACTCAAGATAAATATGATCATACTGTTATTTTACATTCAGCATTAAGGTTTAAAATGTATTTCATTTGTTATTTTTTGATTTTCTACCATTTGTACTATTTTTAGATTTGTACAGATGAGAATTATTAGTTTTACATGTAAATGTGTGAAGGCTGAGGATTGTGGTTCAGCTGGTCCTGGTTCAGCTGGACCTGGTCCAACTACTCCTGGTGTAACTGGACCTTGTGCAGCTGGTCCTGGTTCAGCTGGTCCTGGTGTAGCTGGTCCTGGTTCAGCTGGTCCTGGTGCAGCTGGTCCTGGTGTAGCTGGTCCTGGTTCCGCTGGTCCTGGTGTAGCTAGTCCTGGTGCAGCTGCTCCTGGTGTAGCTAGTCCTGGTGCAGCTGCTCCTGGTTCCGCTGATCCTGGTTCAGCTGGTCCTGGTGTAGCTGGACCTTATAATCTGATCTCAGAAGCGGCCTTCAGCTTCCCTTGAAGTGGTCTTCGCTTTAGCTCCAAACCCAGACCTGTAGTGAGTGAACCCCCGGGCCTCCAGCTCGCTGACGATCCCTTTAAAGTCCTTCCATCGTTCCCATAGAGCTCAATGGAGAGAAACAACACTCAGCGTCCTGCATGAAAGACTCGTCTGATTACGTCTGACGAGTCTCCAGAGATCTGAGTCCCCGTGTAATATTTCAGATGCAGCATATTGGTGATTATTGTGTCTGCTGTTGGATCTGATGTGTCTGTCTTTTGTTATCCATTTGTAAAATGTATACGACAGTTTTGACTTTCCAGTGGTGTAAAACTACTATTACATTATTACACATTGTATACTTTCATATGGGACCAAGTGCCACCTCTAGTACTACTGTTGTGTTCTGTGTACTCCTAAAGTATGTCGTACAGTCAGACACATGCTGTAAACACAAACGCTGAATAAAGAGCAGAGGACCCACACTGTATCATCAGTCAAGAAGCAGCTGTAAACCACACACACACATGCATGCACACACACACACACACACACACACACACACACATATATATATATATATATATATATATATATATATATATATATATATATATATATATATATATATAAATCCTGAAAATGAAAAAAATCGCTCTCAAAATAAAAACATTTGCTCTTAAAAAATAAAATCCTCAAAATTAAAAAGTTGCTTGAATTAAAAAATGTTGCTCTCGAAATAAAAAACACATTTGCTCTCAAAATAAAAAATACAAAAGTTGCTCAAAATACAAATTGTTGCTCTGAAAAACAAAATGTTGATCTAAAAATAATTATTTTGCACAAAATAAAAAAATGTTGCTCCCAAATAAAAAACATTTGTTTTCAAAATAAAAAATGTTGCTCTCCAAATAAAATAATTAAAATGTTACTCTTAAAAATAAAAAAAGCTATGAGTTCACGCTGTGTTTACATGCACACAGAAAGTGGGGCTGCCTCCATGTCATTCTTTAAAAGAAGAGACTCCATAGCTCTAACAAATTGAACAAAAGTTCTGCTTCATTTAAAATATTTTTGACAAAACGGAGCAATATGATGTCAACTTACCTCCATGTCCTCCGCACCGTAAAGCCTAATTTATGCTTCTCCGTCGCGTCCTACGCCATCGACGCGACGCACTCGTTGAGCATTCGAAGTTCTGCATCGAGGGAACGCGTTGCTCTGCGTTGCTCTGCGTTGCTCTGCGTTGCTCTGCGATTCACCGCCACGCCGCTGTGTGGCTGTGTGGTTTCAGGGGTTATAGCCGAATCCGTGCTTTTTCTTCCGGTCACAGTAAACAATGGTGACCGAGGTGGAGCGGCTGTATTTGCAGTTGGAGCTCATCAATGTTGAACAGCAAATACTTATGTTGCAATTGTTGAAGTGCAGGCGACAGAGAAGACGTTCGTGGAGGTGGTCTGTACGACCACTAAACCGGCCGGAAATCACGTTCTGAGTGGACCAATCACAGCGCTTGCGGTCCGCGTCAACGCGACGCGTAGTTAGGATTTTTTTGGAGGCGTGCGTCAGGCTCCGGCGTAGGGGTCTGCGTCGGTCTACGCTGTAGCTACGCCGTCGACGCGACGGAGAAGGATAAACTAGGCTTAACCTCCCGTTAGCGTCGCGCGCCAAGAGCCCAGCCGAATCCACCAATGGGAACTCCTTCATTCAGTAGCGTAAGCCCCGCCCACTACGGTCAAACTCAACTCGTAGCTTTTTCATTTTGGGCGCGAAGGATTTTATTTTATGAACATATTCTAGTTCCATAAGCAAAACTAACGATTCATTTATTCTCAAACAAGAAATTTGCTCTGAAAACATATTTGTGTGTTTGCGTAATAGCCACAGGCCTGGTGCGGGCCTGTGTGTGTGTGTGTGCGCATCAGCAGAACACACAAAATCAACAGGAGAAGGTGAGTAGTGCTGTAATCATGCTTTATTCAATCAGAAATGCATACAACTCAAGGAGGATGAAATATAGTTCAATACAATCACTCAAAAGGGCCTCGTTGCTCGCGTCTCACAGGAGATGGAGTCGAGGAGGAGGAGGAGGAGGAAGAGGAGAAACGACTAAAAGCTACAAACACACCACTCTGAACACACGTTAGCTAGCTAGCGATCCTCCGAGAGACGGCGCCGTGCATGCGCCGCAGAGCCGGCGGCTTCCGGTCTTTAAATCTCCAGACGTCTCTAAATGTACGGAAGCCGAGCCGGCCGTCCGGAGCAGAAACGGCGCTCTTTAAATAAAAACGACTTTTAAAAGAACGCTGAGAGTGCAGGCCGCGCGCATCTCAGCGTCAGACGCAGTCGATCTGAGCTCGAGGCCGCGCGCGCTGCTCGCCGAGGGTTAAAGCGGACAGCGCGCGGGGTCTTCCGGCTCGTTTTGAAAAACTTTTAAATATCGAACCCTAACAAGACAGTCGTCTTGGTTACGTGACATCGGCGGGGAGCCTCTCTACCCGGTGACGTCATTAGACTTCAACGTTAGCGTTGAGGCACAAAGTTTAGTTGCTCCGTTCAACAAGGTATTCGTTCATGGGAACTTTCTCCTGTCGAATGTAGTTTCTCTTAGTTTCAGTTCATATTGTCATAAATAACTATGCATACATTTCCCATAACCGTTCAATTCGGCTATATACATTATGTACATGTCACAGAAAAACGGATCAAAAATCCTAAGTCATAGTTATCCAATATGGCACATTTTATAACAACGTTAGACTTTGAGTCTAGTTTGGCATAAATTAATGTCAAGATTGGTACAAAAATAGTTCATATTTACAAGAACAGAAATCCTGATTTTTTTATCATGTCGATTATTTCTCTAATTCTCTAAATAAAAAGGTTCTGGAAGCGGGGGAATAAATGATTTCTTCTTTTTTCTTCTTCTTTTTTTTCTTTACATGGCCCGGACGTGGACGTGGAAGGTGGCGGAGTCGGAGCCGAGCTCGTTGCTCAGCCGCAGGGTGTAGGCGCCACCGTCGGCCTCCTTCACCGCGGAGATCACCAGGGTGGAGAGGGCGTCGGCGGTCTCCACGCGGCACCGCTCGTCCCCGCCGGGTAGGGGCCGACCGGAGCGGAGCCACTCGGCGCAGGGGGCAGGCTCTCCGGAGAACACGCCCGCCACGGTGAGGGGCTTCCCGGCCTCGGCGCTCACGGTCTGCGGGAGAGCTTCGATCTTCGGGGGGGCGCCTGGTGAGGAGCAGGAGAACCAGGTCAGGTACTTCCACACGTCATAGAAATAAGCAAGGAGTCCATGTTTAACCTTTCTTACTTTCACATCTTGTGCCTAAATATACATTTTATCTGCACTTCACACATTCCAATTACACTACACACACTTTGCATTTTGCACACTGTCTATATTTAATTACATTTTTTATTTTCTATTTTACTTCTACTTGTATACATCTATATCTTTCATCCCTGTTTTTTATGTTTTATTCTTGTGTGTTTAGTTTATTTATTTATTGCTGCTACTGTGATAACAAATTTCCCTTCGGGGATTAATAAAGTATATATCTATCTATCTCTATCTATAAAGTAATTTATCTACATTACTGCTATGTACTATCATTTCACATTTAGTGTGTAATAAGAGTTATAATTGTCCCTACTACAAGTATCTGAAGCTCTGGTGTCCTTGAATCTTTAGGTTAAATTAAATATTCTTTGATGGTCGTACAATAAATATGAACTTTTATTCCAGCTCCTTCTTTGCAGACAGAACATTTAGTTCTACTTCACTGGCGGCTTACTGAGGATTATTTATTATCCATTATTCCCACAGTGTGCTTTGAAGTACCGAAGCGTCCTCAATACATCATAGAAATAAGAGAAGTAGATTTTTAACATCTTGTGCCTAAATATAAAGTTTCCTTATCTGTAATTTATCTACATTACTGTTACTTACTATAATTTCATATTTTTTAGTATAATAAGAGTTATAATGTTCCTATCTGCACCTTGTACATATTATCACCTTCTGTATAGTGTTTTCTTTATACTTTCTATTTGTTATTTCTATTACAGTGTTCTAAACTGTTGACTCTAGAGGTCCAACAGGTCTGGGCTTTAGGCACAAATGGCAAATAAAACCTTGAATCTTGAATCCTATCGTCACGTATCTGAAACTTTGGTGGCCTTAAATGTTAAAGTAACTTAAAATAATATTTATTCTTTGTGTTACATTACTTCAGGTTGCCATCTTTGTTACAGCTACTTCTTTATTCCTTCTCTGCGCATTCTTTAGTAGAAACTCGCTTATTTTTTGTGACTTGAACGTCTCCATCAGTGCAAAAGTCTGGCGAGCCGGACTCCCTTCTCATTCAGCTTCCCTCTTTGAAGATGCATGAAGATGCTCGAGTCTTTACATCGCATCATTCTGTGCAGAAGTTAAACGGATTGATGCGTCTCACCTCGTTTCCCCCCGGCTGTGAGGGCCCTCATCGAGGAGGAGGAGGAAGAAGAGGAGGAGGAGGACTCCGCATGCGAGTGTGCAGACATTTCCATCATTTGGCTGCTGGAGCTCATGGAGAGCATCGACTCAGCCGTCATGGCGGACATGCTTGCCGCGGACATGCTCTCAAACGAATACTCAGCAGCGGAGCTGCTGCAGCCGCTGTAGCCGAGCATGGAAGACGCCTCCATGAGAGCCGACGAGCCGGACGCATGTTTCCGCATGCTGGCGGCGCCGCCAGTTGAAGCTCTTTGCTCGACAATAATCATTTGTGTTGGTTCTTCAACAAGAGCTGTGTGAATGCAAATGACAAGCACATATCTCATATCAGAATGTTCAACGAGGACAGACAGGGAGCGGCAGCGGGGGGGTCGAGTGCATTGGCTTTTGGTTCCATTGCTAAATTAAAGTGTTTCTTTGGTGCAATCATCACAGGTGTTAGTCTCCAGGCCAATTAAATACCCTCGGACAGAGTGTTTAATTGTGTTTAGTGACTATGCAGCAGGAACTTACTGATGACGTTGAGGGAGGAGGTTGCGGAGCACTGTCCAAACTGATTTTGGGCTTTTATCGTGTATTTCCCACTGTCTTCAATGGTGGCTTCACAAATCTCCAGAGTGTACAGAGTGCCGGAGCGGCTCAATCTCACGTTGGATGTGATGGATACCTGCAAAAATAGAGAGATAGAGAGAGAGAGATTTGTGTTTACCAAATGCCGGTTTCTTTAGCTTAAATCTACCTCCCTAAAACCCTCAAACAATACTCACGATCAGGTTGTCTTTCAACCACTCCACTTCTGGGGTCGGCTCTCCTGTGAGCTCACATGTGAATTTGACGTTCTGTCCCTCGTTCACATTCTGGGACCTGGGCTGCACCAGGAAGTGGGGCGCGTCCGAGCGCTCTGCCGCGACCGCCATGTTGGCTCTCAGCGTCAGAGACTGTCCCTCCGTGGTGGACATCTGGCTGTGGGAGGAAGTGACCTCCTTAACAGAGCACAGGACTTCATCGTGGGCCATTTCCATTGAGTCAGAGAAGAACAGCTTCTTTTCAAGAGTTGGTGACATCACTCTCTTTGGTGACTTGATAAGAGAAGAGCTCCATTCCTTCTCGGATTGAGTTGTGGATTTGGGAGTTGGGGACTTTGGAGTTGGGGACTTTGGTGTTGGGGACTTTGGAGTTGGGGACTTTGGTGTTGGGGACTTTGGTGAGACTGGAGACTTCATTCTCTCAGGTGACTTGATTGGTTCAGGGGACTTGACTCTCTGAGGAGTCTTGACGGGTTCAGGGGATTTGGCAAGAGGGGATTTGGCCTCTGGGGAGGTGATTCTGGTTGGGGTGACTACTTCCTCCTTGGCCTCAGTCTTGCGAATGGCCAGAGTGAAATAGGCCTCTTGTTTGCCTCCGGCATTTTCCACCAGCAGAGTGTAGCTTCCTTCATCTGACGTCTCAACAGCTAAGATCTCGAAAGAGGAGCTGAACTGAGTCGAGCTAATGTGGTGACGGGCAGAGGAACCAATAACGGTTCCTTCACGCAGCCAGTTCATAGAAGGTGCTGGCTCACCATCCACTTCACACGCAAACCTGGCGAGGCTTCCCTCCTCTACAGTCAGGGACTGTGGTTTGGTCAGGATCTTGGCAGGAACCCCAGGCTTCTCCTTTGGCTTCTCCACAATAGTGGTGGTCTTTTTCACAGTTTCAGTCACACTTTCACTGACTGTTGTTGTAGAGGAGGAGGAGGAGGAGACGTGATACACCTCTGTTCTGGTCATTTCGGGCAGATAGGCGGATGGAGGCTCCTCGTCTTCATGGGATGAAGAGTAGGCAGCGTATTCTTCTACTGCTACATCCAACGTAGCATAGTCGCTAGTCTCTCCTTTGGCGTTGGCGCAGGCCACGCGGTATGTGCCGGCATCTTCTGTCACACAGTTGATGATCTTGAGAGTCAGAACCCCACTGATGTTGCTCATGTGATATTTGCTTGACTGATGAATCTCTTTTCCATTGTGGAACCACTGGACCTCGGGATCTGGTTTGGTCTGGACATTCAGGGTGAACCTCGTGTTGGACCCATAGGCTACGCGATGAGATCGCATCCTGATGGTAATACGCGGGGCGTGGTCAAGGCTGAAGGGAGCCTGTGTTACCACCTCGCACGTCCTCTCCATCGATCTTCTCTCTGATCTCAGAGCCTGCTTTCTCTCTTCATACCTGGAAGCATAGTCAACTCTAGGAAGGGTCACTTCAGCAACCCGTTCTAGGGTAGGAGATCTCCTCGTGACTTCAGGCATTTGTAGCTTCTTGATTGGCTTCGGAACATATTCTGAGGTAAAAGTTGTCAGGTGCTCAGAATCAATTTCTTGAGAGAATGTTGCAACAGTGCGATTTGATTCCCTTTTGAAGGCCCGAGTCTTCTCCTCAAAGTCCATGCGCCTCAGTTCACTCTTGTAAGCAGACATCCTCTGAACAGTGGTGTGCGGGCGCAGCAGCTCCTGATCCTCCCTCTCTTCATTCACCCTCTGCTTCTGTCTTGGAGCTTTGTACGTGGCTTTGTCGTGACGCTCGCGGAGGTCAACAAAACTTGGGCCGGCCTCATATTTAGATGGAATTCGGTAGGAGTCATATTTGCAGATTTCTTCTCCCTCTTCGTCATCACTGTGGACCTTTCTTGGAGATGAAGGACGCAGGGTGGCCAGCTCAAACCGAACTGGGCTGAAGCTACGTGGGGAAGCAGAGTAACCGAGTTCCAGCTCCTCCTCCAGACGAAGCCGTTCCTCCTCAATTCTCTTCATGGCCAGGTACTCATTCACAGGCAGCAGTAGCTCCTCGTCCGTCAGGTCACCCAGGGATCTTCTCCTGATCCTGCGGTAGGCCTCCATCTCTGGGGAAGGAGTGCGATGCCTTGCAGGCCTCACAGTCTCCAAGTCATCCTGAGTCATGGACGAGATGCGCCACTTGGGCTTATACTGGTCCTTAATCCTGATGGGCACCTCGTAGAACTGCTCCCACCTGGAGAGGCGGATTCGCTTCATCCTCTTCTGCTTGATTTTATCCATGGGCTCAGGGAACTCGTACTGATCCCGCAGCGTCTTGTACCATTTCATGTCAGAGAGTGGCTGGAAGTGTTTTATTTCCACGTCCTCCTCAAGAACAGATGGGTTCATGACACGAGGAGGGGGGACGTCATAGGGCATACGCAGCCTCTTCTCATCTGCCCGCTTCTTCTTCTCCTCCTTTTCTTTCTTCATCTCAGCTTCAGTCTTTTCACCCTTCTTAGTCGTCACAGCAGGTTTGAACATCGTGGCTGCCTCCCTGACTGCCTGAACTGCTACAGGTGGTAAAGGTATATAGACAGTGTCAGACAAAATCTGAGACAGCCTAACCTTCTTTTCTAATAACTCTTTTCCAGCCATCAATTTCTTCTCCTTTTCACTGGGCTCATATTCCTTCTTTACATGAGTGACGCGTTCCACTTTGAGCGTAGCCTGGCAACTGGCAGATCCAGCAGAGTTGGTAGCAGTAACTCTGTACACACCAGAGTCCTCAGGGAGAGTGTCTCTCACATGAAGGATGAAGTAATCCAGACCCTCGTGTACAACCTCAATAGATGGTCCCAAGGCCAAAGGCATGCCATCCTTCTCCCACTTCAGAACGGGATGGCCCGATACTCTAATCTCGAAGCGCACATTCTGGCCCTCCCTGCATTCTACATTTGCGAGCAGGCGTTTGAACATGGGCCTCAGGGTGAGGTCTGCTGGTTTAGGTCGAGGAACAACGGTAAGACGGGCCTTGCAGCTGTCGTCCCCATACCTGTTACGGGCCACAACGCTGTACTCTGCATCATCCTCTTTATCAAGTTTGTGGATAATCATCTGGTACAGACCCTTGTCGGTGATGAAGGTGTATTTCTTTTCATCTTCTCCAGGGACGAGCTTCTGTCCAGATTTGTGCCAGATGACGCGAGGCTCGGGGTGAACAGTGATGGTTACGCCGAAGCGCAAATCCTCACCAATGTAGGCCGTACGGTTGACCAGAGGAAGGGTGAACTCCGGTGGCTTCTGCAGCATCCTGGTAGTGTCGACTCTGCGCTTTGTTCTCTTGACTACACGGGTGGTGAAATAGTCGCGGTAAGATCTAACACCGCTGACGAACAACTCTGCGTAGGCACTGTCCTCACCATACTCATTCACAACCTTGCATCTGTAGGTGCCATCATCTGCTCTTGTGACCTTGTTGATTGTGATTACAGCCAGGCCATCTTCATACTCAATTTCACATTTTTCACCAGCTTCAAGTTGCCTGACGCCACAGTACCATGTCACTTCAGTAGTGCTATCATAGTTGTCAATGGTGCAGGTGAATTTCACATTGTCTCCTTCGTTCGCCACTGAATGGCCAATCTGGCCTCCAACAGGCCCGTGTTCAAACGGAGCAATCTTCACCTTGGCGACAAAGACACCGCGCTGGGATCTGATGGAGCCCCCGCTGGCCACACGAGCTGCAGAGACGACAGTCTTCCACTCTTTCTTCACCATTGTCTGGTAGTATCTCTTGTGCCTTCCAGTTTGGATCGCTCTTGTGCCGATCTCCTCTGTGGGCTTGGTCAGCCAGGGGTGAGCCAGAGCCTCAGCAGCATTCATACGATGCTTACGTTCCTTCGTCATCAGACGGTCGGTGAAGTCTAATGCCTCGACACTAACCTGCTTGAAGGACTCGTCATCGTAGCTGTAAGCTGCATTTGAGATGTTGTCAATCATCTGTTGGTTGGTCTCAGCTGTGAATGGATTGAGTCCACTGAGAAGCACGTATGCAAGGACGCCAACAGACCACATGTCAGTGACACTGCTGATCATGTCACACTGGTGCATCTCAGGAGCAGCGTACTCTGCAGTGGTATACTGGATCTTGATTTGTTCTCCAGGTGTCAGGTGTCTGGACTGGCCCAACTCAATAATCTTCACATTAGAGCTGGTTCTAGTTGTGTACACAATGTTCTCTGGTCTGATATCAAAGTGTCCATAGCTCTCAGCGTGTAGGAAGTCAAGAGCTGAGCAGATCTGCCTGATGTAGTTGACAATCTCCCGCTCATTCAGTTCAAACTCAGTTGTGTTCAGGCGCTCAAAAATGTCAACGCCAGAGATAAAGTCATAGATCATCACCAGCTCTTCAGGGCTTTCGAAAGACTCGTGGAGGAGAAGGTAGTTGGTATGTTTGGCCAGATTCAATGTTGCAATTTCTTTCTTGACGATTGCTTGATCGGCGCCTCTCACCTTGAAGAATTTAGCCATGCAGGTCCTCTCGGAGCTGATGTTAACACAGCGGTGGACAATGCCAAACTGACCTCGGCCCAATTCCTCTGCAATGGCATATTTGTTGTGCATGTTCTTGGCATCAGAGTTAACCTTGCCCTTGGGGACACGTCCACTGTCGTCAACCTCTCTGTCATAGAGCAGAACTCTGGATTTGTCCTCCTTGGTCATGATGGGTCCGCTGGTCTCAGATGGAGCACTCTGCCCAAATTTGTTCTCAGCAATGATTCTGAACTGATAGCTGGTTCCTCCAAAAAGATTGGTAACGGTGTAGCGGGTGTCGCGGGACTGGGCAACACGCTCCCACCTCTCAGCAGTGGTGGGGCATTTCTCAATGATGTAGCTAACAACCCTGCTGCCTCCGTCGTTCGCCGGGACCACCCAGTTCAGTGTGACGGTGTCTCTGGAGACATCACTGGCTTTGAGACCACGTGGAGGATCAGGAACGTCGGCGACATCCAGCTCAACCGTCTGCTGGTCAATGCCGAATCTGTTCTTGGCACAGACGATGTAGAAACCAGCATCTTTCTTATCGACTCCGTTGGTGAATACCAAAGAAGTGAATGATCGGGTGACGATGACCTGGTAGTGGCCATTGCTGTCGATAAGATCTTGTCCCTTCTGCCATGTGATGACAGGATCTGGTTTGCCGCAGAAAGGAATCTTGATATTGACCATCTCTCCACGCAGGGCGGGGATGGCTTCCTTGTCCTTCAGGTTCTTTGGCAGGTTAATCTTGGCAGGGACTGGAAATGAGAGAATATGTTAAAGTGAGATATCATATTTTAGTTACATTCTAAAATGTGTTTAATGTGTTTGCATTGGTTTACAAGTAAGTATCAGGAAACAATGATCTAGTTTGAGAAATGTGGTATCTGTGCGCTTACTTTCCACATCCAGAGAGACTGTAGCACAGATAGAGCCTCCTTGATTGGTGGCTCTGATCTGGTACACAGTGGAGTCTTCCTCATCAGCCTCGGCGATGACCAGCTGGTGGTAACCTCCCTTAAACTCCTGTATCTTTATCTTTTTGCCATCTGAGTGGATCTCCTTTCCTCGTCTAAACCATTTAATCACAGGCTTGGGTTGCCCTGTGATCTTGCAGACAAGGGTAGCGTTGCTCTTGTACTTGACGCTCATGTTCCTCAGCTCTTCTTTGAAAGCAGGTGCACGAATATCAACAGCTGTGGTTGGAATAATGGGAGCGGTCTCCTCGCTGTAGTCACTCTCTCCTCCAAGGTTCTCGCACTTCACACGGAAGATGCACTCGATGCCCTCGGTCAGATGCTTGATGGAGAATACCGTCTGTTTGATCTCGTCTGTTGTTGCCAGAATCCAATCGCTCCATTCCTTCTTGTCCTTCTTGTGCTTCTTCTCAAGGCTATAACTCTTGATCTTGGAGCCACCATCGCTGAGTGGAGGCTTCCAGGAAACCACGCAGGAGTCCTTGGTGACTCCGGAAACAGCTGGTGACAGAGGTGGTGATGGTTTCTCTGTGGACCAGAATATAAAAATCAGTAATCTTGCCAGAACCTTGCATACTTAACATGTGGATTGATACGGTCAATTAAAGTTAAAGTAGTTTTCGAAACATTTAATGAATATTGAATGAAACTTACGCATCTGGCTCTTGATCAAGATGGGGGATGCGAGTTCCAGTGGCTCACTGTTGCCATAGCGATTCTGGGCGTACACGCGGAAGAAGTATCCGGCACTGTCAACGAGGTTGGGCACGCGACAGGAGATGCCATTTATGGATGACGACACCAGTTCCCACTCGGTGCCCTCCTTGTCCTCACGTTTCTCCACGATGTAGTTGGTAATCATACAACCTCCGTCATCCTTGGGAGCCTTCCAGCTGATTATGACAGAGTTCTTCAGGAGAGCCTCCAGCACAATGGGACCCTGAGGCATCTCGGGTTTGTCTGGAAACAGTATAGATATACATTATAAATCTAATACTTTTAGAAATCCATGCTTTGATGCACTCGCTACAATAACTGCACATGAACATACCGTAAATCTCGACATTGAATGCAGTGTCAGCCCTGCCAAAGTGGTTGTGCAGTCGGATCCTGTATTTGCCTCCATGAACTCTCCGCTGCACGTTCTTGATCACCAGGTGTGTGTAGTGCTCGGTCGTCTCAATGCTGGTGTCCTCTGTGTTCTCCAGGGTCTTTGCTCCATGGAGCCACATGATCTTTGGCTCAGGACGGCCAATGTAGACGACATGTATGCGCAGAGTAGATCCCAGGCCAGCGTAGTAGGTTTCCTTCAGCGGGTAATCGGGATGGAAGGATGCAGGAGCCTCCAACACCAGAACGCCTTTGGTCTCGGCTTCTCCGGCGTCGTTGACTGCCTTGCAGGTGTACTCTCCCTCGTCCTCCTGCTGATCCGTCATAATAGACAGCGAGTGGTTGCGGCCATCAGAGCTCATCTCATACTTGCGGGACTCAATAATCTCCTTGCTGGCATGATACCACTTGATGTCAGGGAGAGGTCTGCCAATGATCTGGCACTTCATGATACCAGGCTGGCCAAGCTTGGCAGTTACTTCATCCATTTCCTTTCTTAGGCCTGGTTTAGTTTCAACTGTACATACAAAACAAGGATTAATATTTAGGAAAAGTTTGTTACATTTAGTGTTGTACTAAAGTGTTGGGAAAAGCAAGTCGGGAAAATGCTTAGAAATAATGTCCACCCAGTATATTACAATGTACTCACCACTTAGTTTGGTCTTGATGCATGTGGCAGTTCTCCGAGGTCTACTCATTCCGGTCTCATTCTCAGCAAACACTCTGAACTCGTACTCTGTGGCCTCAGCCAGTCCAGGCATGGTGAACTCCTTTTCCTTCAGTCTCTGCTTGTTGGACTTCTTCCAGGTGCTCTCAATGGACTTCCTGTACTCCACCCAGTAGCCCAAGACCTCCTTTCCTCCATCGCACTCTGGTGCTTGCCAGCGGATGGTGACAAAGTTCTTTGTTACATTCACAGTGTCGATCTCGCCTGGTTGACTTGGCTTGTCTAGTAGAAAAGAAAACACAAAAAAGAAAGCAAATGAAATATTTGTTGTGACCAATAAAAAAAACACATTTCCTCTTTATTCTGGTGTTGTTTGAAAAACTTCAATCAGAGAGCGACCATAATTTGGAAGTTGTCATGATTGAAGAAAAAATAATCAACTATATTGCAGTAAGGGGAGACTCACCGAATGGATCCTTGCATGTGACCGGGTCAGACACAGGACCAGCCCCGCTTTCGCCGATGTCGTTGACGGCAACAATGCGGAACTGGTAATCTGCGTCAGGGCTGAGTCCAGGCAGAGTAAACATGGTGGAGGTGATCTTGGTCGGGTGTCGGGACCACGTTTCAGCTGACACCACCTTGTAGTCAACAAAGTAGCCAGTGATGGTAGAACCACCGTCGTCCTTTGGTTTGGACCAGGCCAAGGCCACCGAGTTCTTGGTGACATCCATGATCTCTGGTGGGGTACTTGAAGGCTCGGGGGAACCTGGTTTAAAAAAAATGCATAGTATTCTTTGAGTTATTACTAAATTGTCTCATACTCATTAAAGACTGAAGAAGAGGAATACTTACAGATGGGAGTCTTGGGTACCAGTGGCTGTTCTGACTTTAGAGAGGCGCTGATACCGAAGGTGTTTTCAGCTGTGACCTTGAAGTGGTACTCTGTGCCCTCCTTCAGGCCCTTGACAGCCAGCTGAGTGTCAGTCACTCTGGAGTCCACAGTGTACCAGGCATTTCTGGCAACCTCACGTCTTTCTACGATGTAACCTAGGATCTCTGATCCACCGTCATCCGTGGGCGTCTTCCAAGACACTTTGACAGAGTTGGCCTGAATTTCCTCAAAGACCATTGGTCCCTCCGGAGCACATGGGCGGCCGATAACCTTCACCTTGATTTGGGCCTTCTTCTTGCCAACGCTATTCTCCAGCAGGAGGTTGTACACTCCAGAATCACTCCTTTCGGCTCCCTTGATCACTAACTCACTGGTGTCCTCCGTGGAGGCAATCATGGCATTGGTAGAGACTGTGCTGCTATCCTTGGACCACTTGCAGGTTGGATGAGGTTTACCCTTGATGGGCACGGAGAGTCTAACCACGCCTCCATGGCGTACGACATACAGGTCTTTGTATTTCAGCTCAAGTTCATAGTCAGGAGATTCTGGAGGACAATAATAGTTGTAACAAATTGTTAAATTCCACATTAGTTTTAAACAAATACAAGTGAGAGCAGGTATTTAATTTAACCGGTGTCCTTACCAAGCATCTCAGTCACTGCCACAGTTCCAGGGACTTCAGCAGGCTCTCCGGAGCCGCCGGCATTGCAGGCCATCACACGGAATTTGAACTCCTCTCCTTGTGGCATTTTGGTCAGTGTGTACTCGCAGATTAAAGATGGTGTGGTGTTGCACTTAATCCAAGGCATGGTTCCCACTTTCTGCATCTCAATCATGTAGCCATCCACCCTTGCGTCTCCCTCATCGTCGGGAGGACTCCAAGCCAGCGACACAGAGTATTTGGTGGTATCGGTGATCCTTGGGTTCTGAGGACAGCCAGGTGGATCTGAGCGGGGAAGAAAAGCATGTACGCAAGTTTAGATGCTGCTACAAAAGATATCATGAGTCAGTGCATGCCCTTTTAAGACATTTGAGACCCCCCCACTGTAACTTCAGTTTTATCTATAAGTCTAAATATAACAAGGCTTTCCTTAAAACGGTTGTCTTACCGATGGGATCTGTTGCCACTGCTGGTTTGGATAGCAGACTTGGTTTACTAAGTCCTCTGGCATTGATGGCAGTGATTCTGTGTTCATACTCCAGGCCCTCAATAAGCTCCGTCGACCTGTATCTGGTCATGGTGATGGGATTCTTGTTGGCACGCACCCATCTGTCAGACCTGACTTCTTTGCGCTCAATGATGTATCCAGAAACCTCCAGGCCGCCATCCTCATCTGGTGGGTTCCAGGCCACGGTCATGCCATCACGAGAAACATCAAAGATGGTTGGACGGCCAGCAGGTCCAGGTACATCTGTGGAGGAGAAGAAACATGTTACCATACTTCTGTCTGTATAATCCTATTAACTAATTCTGTGATCTTAGAAAGAGCATGTCTTACTCGTCAAGCTCTTGCAGGTGATGATCTCAGTTTGAAGGAATTCTCCAGTGCCAAAGCGATTAATGGCAGCAGCACGGAAGACATACTCATCTCCCTCATTCAGCTTCTCAAACTTGTAGGTGGGTCGGCTAACCGATTCGCAGACGGGCACCCAGCCGGGTCTGTGAGCATCACGCTGTTCCACCGCGTAGCCACTGATGGGAGCTCCGCCATCTCTAGCTGGAGGATCCCAGCTGCAGCTGACGGTGGTGGCATCAATCTCATCAATCCTGATGGGTCCCATTGGTTCATCAGGTTTAGCTGGTAAAAAAAGATTTACAAGATTAATCGTTACAGTCTACTTGATGGCCTGAAACGTAAATTGCGCTTATATTATATATTTAGAAATTCCTTTATTGTAACCTGCTCTTCATGAGCATCAACAATTCTTCATGCAGCTAAATAGCAAAAGAGGGATGGTTTCTTACAGAGGACGATGACCTTGATGAACTCGGTGATAACACCGACAGCGTTCTTCACCTCCAGGGAGTAGTCACCACTGTCGTCGATCGTGGTTTCGGACACGGCTAGTTTGGAGAACTTGCCAGTGCTCTGGATCTTGACACGATCTGTGACTTTCAGCTTGTTATCTTTGAAGTACCAGGAGCAGATTGGAGGAGGCCTGCCAACGATGGGCAGGTCCAACTCCAGAGTCTTGCCGGCTAGGACGTTGACGACCTTCTGAGGAATACTGGAGAAGTCCACCACGGGCATGACTAGAAAAGGAAAAGGAGAGATGTAAAAATAATGTACCTATAATTTGCGTCCGCCTTTAGTTAGTAAATATATTGGGAACTGAGCTGTGATGTTTTTCTAAATGTTACTGCTAGGCAGAACATGTTTAACATGTGCATCCTCATGGTTAAAGAGCTAACTGATAGCAGGGTGCAGTGTTTTAGTAAATGTTATGCTGCCGTTACCTCTCTGTTCCTGTACAGTGATGGCAGTAACAAGCTCTTTGGGCTCGCTGGCTCCTTTACTGTTGATTGCTTTGATTCTAAACAAGTACTGCTCGTTCTCGTTCAGCTTCTCGATGGTGTGCTCAAAGTCGGTGGTCTTCAGTGTTGCCACTTTCATCCATTTGTCAGTGCCAAACTTGCAGGCTTCGATGACGTAGCCCGTCAGTCTGCTGCCACCGTCGTGATCGGGCTTCTGCCAGCCCAGGATGACGGTGCTCTTGGTGACGTCGATCATCTCCAGCTTGTTTGGAGGCAGAGGCACCTCGCAAACCAGGATGACGTCGGGAGTTTCGCAGGGCTCACCGATACCATAGATGTTCTCAGGGAGGACCCGGAAGTAGTACAGCATGCCCTCCATGAGGCCGTCGATCTTGTAAGAGGTCTTACTGCACTTAGAAGTGACGGTCTTGTAGGCTCTCATGGATGCCTCACGCCTCTCAATGACGTAGTTGTTGACAGGAGCACCGCCATCCACAGTTGGGGCTTCCCAAGAAATGGTTGCAGACTCCTTGGTCAGCTCCTTGATCTTGATTGCTCCAGTTGGTCCAGGGGTATCTAACAATACATGTATACATTGTCAATAGAGAACATTTCCAAAAGCTACTGTGTCAGAATCAAGTCACATTTAAAAAGGCTATGGCCTATTTAATATGACAATTCAGTTCAGTGACATCTTCATCAACTTACCATAGACCTTGACCAGAATGTTGACTTCCTGTTTCCCGGCAGAATTCTCGGCTACCAGCGTGTACTTGCCAGCGTCGTAGCGGTGGACCCGATCAATGATGAGTGTGGTGGCTGTGGGGTTGATGTCAATGAAGCCTCTGTTGTGGAGGTCAACACCGGGTTTGCTCCAAGTGATAGTGGGAGCGGGACGACCGGTAACGCTTACGAACAGACGGAGGGATCCACCAGCGCGCAGGCAGATGGTCTTCTTCAGGTCATCGTGGAGCTCAAAGTCAGGAGTTTCTGTGTGAGGAGGAAATAAGTCATATATAGCTTGCAAAGTTGGCATTATAAATGTCAACACATCATGAAAGACTTACATAATCATAAGTCATTAGTTGCTTATTTGCTGTAAATAAGTATAAAGGGACTTATATATTCTATCTAATTTATTTCTCTATAAAGGTAACACATATTTGCTTTTCCAGATTCCTTACCAAGTCTCTCAACCGGCTCGGTCTCGGCACATGGCTCACTGAAGTCTCCTGTGCCGTTGATGTTGATGCCGGCCACTCTGAAGCAGTACTTCTTGTCTGCTGAAAGTCCATTCACCACGTACTCTGCAGCACGTAGAGTCTTCTCATGGGCCTTCTTCCATTCCTCGGCTCCGGCTTCCTGCATCTCCAGGATGTAGCCCATCACATCGGCTCCTCCGTCCTCCACGGGGCGGGACCAGGCCAGGCTGATGCTGTCGGCGTGAGTGTCGGTCATACGTGGGATGGAAGGAGGAGAAGGTGTGCCTGGGGGAGGGGATACAGAAATGACGATCAATAGATCTGTGATATCTATTAGGATCTACTGATGTGCTTATCCACATTGTTACCCATTAGTTTTCAATTCAGTTCATTTTATACCCCACAATTACAAATTGACCTCAGAGGTCTTTACAATCTGTACACAATTACAAAGGTAAGAACCCTTCAGGAGCGCATCAGAGGAGGACCCCTCTCCCGGATGGACAGCAGCCATAGATGTCATGTGTATTAGTCATGTTACAATTTAGATATCTGAGCAAACTTACATGTTGGCACTCTGCAGACGACATACAGAGAAACCTCGCTGGGTTCGCTGTCTCCGGCCTTATTGATGGCCGTCACTCTGAACTGGTAGATGTTTCCTTCGGTCAATCCGGACACCTTCAGCATGGTGTCTAGGAACGCTCCGTCCCTGTTCACCTTCACCCAGCGGGCGCTCTTTCTCTCACGCCTCTCCACCAGGTAGTGGATCAGCGGGCTGCCGCCATTGCTCTCTGGCTTCAGCCACTCAATGGTGGCAAAGTCCTTTCCTGATACCAGGATCTCTGGAGTACCGGGAGGAGTTGGCACAGCTGGAGGACAGGAAAGGGAATTCAAGTGTGAGAAGTTATGATCATTTATTGCTTTCATTTGAGCGGGATCCATGTTTTAAGATAAAAGCGCAGAATCTGATGGCCAAAGACCTTTTTGGAATTTGATCAACAATAAACGCTTACTGAAAGTGTTTCTGGCAACCATCGGCTGAGACTGCAAGAGGACTCCAGCTCCGTATTTGTTGACCGCCCGAAGTCTGAACAGGTACTCTGTGTTCTTGAACAGCCCTGTGATGTTGCAGGTCAGCTCTTTGCACTCGGCATGCATGATGACCCAGTTGAGTCTGTTGGTGTCTCGCCTCTCCACGATGTAGTGGGAGATGTCATCTCCGCCGTCCTCGAGAGGCGGCTTCCAGCTCAGTGTGCACGACTCCTCTGTGATCTTACTGATCTCAATGCTGCCTTCACATACTCCAGCGGTGTCTGGAAAAAACAAACAGGTGAGCTCAATGCCATACTCTTAAGATGACTATGACAAACTAATACTTTAAGTGTAATCTGCAATGCTATCGAACAAAGCACTCTCTATTACCAAGCACTTTGACGTTGACCTCAGCCGTCTTGGTTCCGCTAACGTTCCTGACCGTAAGGATGTACTTTCCAGTGTCATCTCTGTCACAGAACTTGATGATGGCCATAGCCTTGGTGGTGGTGTACTGCAAGTGGTACTTTTCACACAACTCCAGATCCCTGCTGCCCTTGGACCAGGAAGCCTTGGGGTCAGGTCTGCCTCCCACTGAAGCGTCCAGAACCAGGTCTGAACCGGCTCTGACCGTCACGGTTTCAGACAAGAGTTTGCTGTCCAGCTGGGCCTTTGGAGGCTCTGAAAAAAGGAACACGATTATGAAGCAATTTATTTGTTAAGACCGGACTTCCTCGCTGGGACTAATATATGCACATTTAGGTCCTTCTCCATGTTTAAGCCTTGGGGTGTTGCTCAAGCACACTTAGCCAGACACATTAGAGTTTTTCATCCACTGGTTATTGATTTATGAAATACTTTGCATTGTGATGTATTGTATCACAATCACAGATGCAGTTCTTACCGAAGTCGGTCTTGCACTGCACAGAGCCAGTGGACTCTGAGGGGATGCTGAAGACCTGGTTGGCGTTCTTGGCGATGACTCTGAACTCATAGGGCTCTCCTTCTCCCAGTGCAGTAACAGTGTAACGCGTGTCCGTCACATTGGTGTAGTTACACTTGAGCCAGCGGCCTTCACCGGTCAAAGTGTATGGCTTGCGCTCAATGATGTAGCCCACAATCGGACTACCACCGTCATTCAGTGGCGACGACCATTTGAGGGACACGGTGGTTCTTGTAACATTTGTGACTTCTGGCTTACTTGGTGAATCTAAAAAACAGATAAGACATGTTGGATTAATGGAGTTTTAACCAAAAAGCCACTTGATGTACGATATACCAAACTGCTAACACTCACCAACTGGGTTTTGAGCAACTGCTCCCTTGGAGGCCTCGCTGGCTTTGCTCAGTCCAGCACTGTTCATGGCATACACCCTAAACTGGTACTCCAGACCCTCAACCAGCCCTTCCATCCTGGCGTAGCAGTCAAAGCAAGGGATCTTGTTTTCCCTCACCCACAGGATATTGTTCCTTTCCTTCTTCTCGATCCAGTAGCCCGTCACTTTGCTTCCGCCATCATTGTAGGGCTCCTCCCATTTGAGGGTCATTGTGTTAGAAGTGACATTGAAGACTGAAGGCCTTGTCGGAGCGCCAGGAGGTGCTGTGATAAAAAAGGGATTTAGTCTAAAGACCATTTACAGATATTAACAGTTCAAGAAATGCTTTAAAAGTCAATCCTTTGTTATTCATGTGTTACATTGTGAATAGGTTTGTTTGTGGAGTAGTACTTACTGAAAGGATGCTCTGCAACAATAGTCTCAGACTCGGTGTGCTTGCTGACGCCAAATCTATTCTCAGCAGAAACCCTGAATGTGTACTGCATGTACTTGGTCAGGTGACTGACGTCGAGTGTTGTGCGCTTAACGCTAGAGTTGATCAGCTGCCAGGCGGTGGAGCCCGACTCGCGCTTCTCCACAATGTAGTTGGTGATATCAGTGCCGCCATCATCTTCCGGTGCTTGCCAGTTAATTACGCAGGACTCAGAGGTGATGGATGAGATTTCGATGGGTCCGGTTGGAGGATTGGGTCTACCTGTGACATTAACTTCAATGGTGAAGGTCCTGGTACCTGCCACATTCTCCAGAGTCAGGTAGTATTTACCACCATCTCCTCTCATGGCCTCCTTGACTGAGATGCTGGTTCTGTCCTTAGTTGTTTGGATGGAGACTCTGTCTGAGTTCTTGAGCCTCATCTCTTCAAGCTTCCAGGTAACCTTAGGAGCAGGTCTTCCGCTGATGGGAACATCAATGATGAAGGTTCTGCCAGAGTTACAGGTGATTAGCTGGTTGGTGATCTCACTGAGGTTAGCGGCAGGTTCAATGTGAGGCTCTTTGACGAGCACAGGAGCCAACGTTTCCCTGGGTGTGCTGGAACCAGATTCATTCTTGGCTTTCACACGGAAGTCATACTCATCACCCTTGTTGAGCTTTTCAACCACATAGGTGAGATTAGTAGTGCTTGCAACCACTACCCATTTGTCTGTCCCCTTTGCTTTGGCCTCAATGGTGTAACACTGGATCCGGCTCCCGCCATCATGCTCTGGTTTCAGCCAGCCCAGGGACACAGAGCTGTCTGTGGTGTCCAGGATGTCCATTCTCTTTGGAGATGCTGGCTCTGCGGTGGCAATGACAGGCTGAGTGATCTCAAACGCTTCCCCCACACCGTGCTGGTTCTCGGCCGAGACCCTGAAGAAGTATGGCACGCCCTCTAGCAGGTCCTGGATCTTCAGGATTTGCTGCTTGCATTTGCCACCAGACTGCTGCCATGTGCGGCGGCTAGCCTCGCGCCTCTCAACGATATAGTGTTGGATTCGTGCTCCACCGTCATTGAGAGGAGGCTCCCAGATAAGTGTGACGGAGCCCCTGGACACCTTCTTTAAGGCAACACCTTCTGGAGGTCCGGGAGTGTCCATGACCTTTACAGTGAATGTAACAGCCTTGCTGCCACTAGCGTTCTCCAGGTTAACGGTGTATTTGCCTGTATCATTCCTAGAGCAGTTTTCAATGCTTAAAGAACTGTAGCCGTCTGTAGTTGAGACCTCTGACATGACACCCAGCTCGCCTTCTTCCTTCACCCAGGTGGCATTCGGAATTGGCTTTCCTCTGAAGTGAATGCCCAAGCACACCGAGCCTCCAGGCTTGACAATGTGTGTCTGCCTGAAGGTGGCGTCGATATCCACTTGTGGTGGCATTAGCCTGTCTACAGCCTGAGCTGGCTCTGGAATCTCCTTGTCCTCGCCTCTACCCACATGGTTGAAAGCTGCAACATGGAACCTGTACTCAGCTCCCGTCTGTAGACCAGTCACCGTGTAATAGTTTCCTGCCACCAGCTCCTCATTTACTCTCTTCCATTCGGTCTCTTCTCCCTTCGCCATTTCAATAATGTAGCCCAGGATCTCCATGCCGCCATCGTCAGCAGGCCTGGACCATTCCAGGCTGATGGAGGTGTTGGTCGAGTCGGACACACAGACCACAGATGGAGCACAAGGAATATCCTTTGGCTCGGCGGCTTTGATAGGCATAGAGATGTTGCTTGGAGCTCCAACACCAGCATCATTCACGGCCATGACGCGGAACTCGTACTCCATATCCTCTGTCAGGTGGAGCACCTTGTGGGCACATTCAACGAGGGGCTTCTTGGTAGTCACCTTGTAGAACCGGACAGTTTTCTTTTCCCGTTTCTCCAGGAGGTAATACTGAATGGGGCTTCCTCCGTCAGATGTTGGAGGTATCCATGAGAGTGTGATGCTCTCTCCTGTCGTCTCGGTAGCATCGGGAGTGCCTGGAGCATCAGGAGCAGCTGAGGGGAAAACATTTTGATAGATAAGTCCATTATTTGTAATATATAGAAAATTAAAAATTAAATATGACATTTTTAAAAAGCCTTTCCAAGTTTCCACTTACTGTATTGCATCTGTGCAATGATAGGGCTGGACTCCAAAGGTCTGCCAACTCCAAACTTGTTAACAGCAGACGCCCTGAACTGGTACTCATTGGTCTTGATAAGCTTGGTTACGTTGAAGGTGCACTCTGTACAGTCGTCAGACACCAAAGACCAGGAGATCTTGGCAGTCTCACGCTTCTCAATGATGTAATGCGTAATCTCTGAGCAGCCGTCGTTCTCTGGTTGGTTCCAAGTCAGAGTGCATTGACCCTCTGAGATGTTGCTGAAAGTGATGGGTCCCACCGCCTCCCCAGGTGTGTCTGTATCACATATGAGGGATTGAAGTTAGAACATAAATAAATAAACTGGTGGACAAATGCACTGTGTTATAAAGAGTAAAACTGTTAGAACTGCGTACCTTGGACTTGAACAAGGATGCTCTCCTTCCTGCTTCCAGACCCATTAGTAGCCTCCACAGTGTAGTGGCCACTGTGGGTACGATCAGCGTCCCTGACGAACAGGGTGCTGGATCCAGCAACGTTGATGATGTCCATCATCTTTTTGGTGATCTCCACACCGTCTCTGAACCAGACGACCTTGGGAACAGGGCGTCCAGTGACGGTAACCTTGAGCCTAATGTTGTCCCCTGCCTTGACCGTCAGACCCTCGAAGTACTCTGGGCCGAACTCAATGATTGGAGAAGCTATTTTAAAGGAAATGGGAATGATTAGGACAACTCAACGTTTAATGACAAACAAACACATTCAAGCTGCTGATATTACAGTCATCCTCCAAGTTGTTTTTACTCACCGTTCTCACTTCTGACCACAATCAAGCCAGAGGAGTTGGAGGGAGGACTGACGACACCGATTGCATTTCTGGCTGTTATTTTGAACTCATAGCGTTCATTTGTTGCCAATCCAGTGACGGTGTACTGGCAGTCGTGCACATCAGTCAAGTTGGCCTTGAACCAGCGTCCGTGACCTTGGCGTTTCTCAATGCTGTAGCTGGTAATCTTGCTACCGCCATCACGTTTGGGGGCATCCCATTTCAGTGTCACTGAGTCACTTGTCACATCAATGTAGTCGGGCTGACCAGGAGGATCTGGAAGGTATCAGATAAAGCTTTGAATTCATGTTTTTATTCTAGTCCAATTTAAGGGCTATTATTGCAATATTCTTCACGTTATAAGAATGACAAAAACACAAAGTAATATAATGGTTCACATATGTACTCACCAACAGGACTGACGGCCATGATTGGCTTGCTCTCATCGCTCATTCGGCTGAAGCCAGCATCATTCTGGGCGTAGACTCTGAACGAGTACTCAAGACCTTCGATGAGCTCCAAGATTCTGAAATCCATTTCTTTGATCGGGATAGTGTTCACCTTTTGCCACATGATGCTGTTCTTTTCCCTCTTCTCCACATGGAAGGCCTGGATGGGGGTACCGCCGTCATAGATGGGCTGCTCCCACTGGATTGTCATGCCATCGTTGGTGACATTGTATACAAAAGGCTTGCCTGGTGGGCCTGGAGGCCTAAACTGGTGCTTGGCAATGACCATCTGGGAGACAAGAGGCTCGCTGACACCGTATCTGTTCTCAGCACACACTCTGAACTGGTACTGGATACCCTTGATTAGGTTGGGGACCTTGAACTGAGTATTCTCTACACTGGAGCAGGTCATCTTCCAGTCAGACTGGGAGGTGTCACGCTTCTCTACAGAGTAGCAGGTGATGTCTCCGCCACCGTCGTCATTGGGTTCATCCCAGGAAATCATGATGCTCTCAGCTCTCACTTCATCCAGGCGGATGGGTCCAACAGGCTTTGATGGAGGTCCAAGTGTGTTGACATGGATGTGTACGGATTTCCTGCTGACATTATTGTCAAGGGTCAGAGTGTATTTACCCTCATTTTCCTTGGTTACATTCTTAATCATTAGAGTGGCTTTGTTTTCTGTCTTCTTAAAGCGGATTAGTTCACTCTCCTTTAGAGCGAGGTTGTCCTTCAGCCACAGGACAGCAGGTTTGGGTTTACCTACGTATGGCAACTCAATGTGCACATTGTGACCCAGGCGAACATTGATACGGCCACCGGGGTACTCTGCGAGGCTTGCCTCTGGTGTGATGATGTAGTCGATAACCTTTATCGGCCCAATCTCAACAAAGTCGCCCTGTCCCTTTTCATTCCGGGCAGCAACTCTGAAGAACATCTCTGAGTGCTCCTTGAGCTTATTGACTGCAAACTCACACTGTCTGCTGGTACCACCCAAAGACCATTCCTGGTCCTTGAGTTTCTGCTCAATGACGTAGTCAGAGATGATGCTGCCGCCGTCGTAATTGGGCTTCAACCACTGCAGAGTGACCGAGGTCTTTGATGAATCCTTCATAGAGACCTCCTTGACTGGCCCTGGAGTCTCTGTGGCCTTCAAAGGCTCAAGTGTGTCACATGGATCACCAACACCGTTCTCATTTTCTGCTAACACCCGGAAGAAGAAGGATGTCTTCTCTGAGAGGTCTTCAATGGTGTATGTTGTGTCCATGCATTTACTTGTCACTGCAGAGAAGGATCTCTTGGAAGAGTCCCTTTTCTCAACAATGTAGTTTGTGATCTCAGCACCGCCGTCGAGAAGTGGAGGCTCCCAGCAGAGTGTAACCTTTCCACGGGTCACGTCCTTCAGGACCAGGGTCTTGCACTGAGCTGGAGTATCCTGGACCTTCACGGACAGGATAACCGACTTTGGCTCACCGACACCATTCTCTATTTTTACTGTGTACTTTCCAGTGTCCAACCTGGTCACCTCACGCATCACAAGAACTGTGTTGGTGTCTGAGTGGTGGAACTCGTATTTGGGGTCACGGTCGATGCATTCTTCTCCCTTACTCCAGGAAGCAGTGGGAGCAGGTCGACCCTTCAGAGGAACAGTCAGCTCCACATCCTTGCCAGCCTTCACGATATAGTGAGTTCTCATGGCCACATCTGAGTCGATCTGTGCCGCCTCTATAAAATTCATGAACAATACACATTGTGAGCAACGTAAAAATGAACTAGACCTATGTGTTACATACTGAACACACTTCACATTTTCAATATCTTTGATCAATTTACCCAGGATGTCTTTGGCCTGCACAGGCTCCGTCATCTCCAGAGGCTCTCCTTGACCAGTACAGTTGACAGCAGAGACTCTGAAGAAGTAGTTGACATCTGGTTTTAAGTCGTGCACTGTATATTCTGTTGTCTTGGCCTCTCCCCTGGAGGTAATCATGGCCCATTCCGTCTCTCCCTCAACGAGCTTCTCCACCATGTAGCTGGTGACCTCACTGCCTCCATCCCATTCTGGCTTGGACCAGCCCAAGGTGATGGATGTCTTGGTGGAGTCCACCACCTTCAGCTTGCAAGGCTCATCTGGTGCATCTGTAAGTAGAATGTATTGTTTAGTGGGAAGTTACTGTATTTATCTCTTTTGTTTTTGTTGGAAATCTGTGAATTCTAGACCACTTACCAACTGGGTCAGCCGCCTTGTAGTAGTCTGATGCATCGGAGAACGGTCCCTCTCCGGCCATGTTAATGGCACAGGTGCGATATTGGTACTCGGATCCTTCAGTCAGATGGTAGACTGTCTGTTTGATGCCAGTGACAGGGTCTTTGTAAACTCTGATCCAGCGCACGTTCTTCTTGTCGCGTCTCTCCAGGTAGTAGCCCGACACTGCGCTACCTCCGTCAGCACCTGGCTTGCCCCATTCCACCACCATGGTGGTCTTGGTGATGGTGTTCACCTCAGGAGTATGCGGCTGCCCAGGAGTTACTATAGAAACAAACATGTTAAGAAATGACAAAATCAAATCAAAGAATCTGTAAAAAACATCAAGACAATAGATAAGTGCTGCAGAGCACTGCATTTAGTTTATGTGGAGTGTTATCTAAACAGGAAAATTGTAGACGCTCTAATATAAAATTTCCTCTAACTTAACACTAACACTTACAATAGAAGTTGAAGCATCCTGCAGTCCAAAACTTACCGAAGGCGTTCTTAGCAATGACAGGCTCCGACACCAGTGGCTCGCCAACACCGCACTTATTGACGGCCATTACGCGGAACACATACTCATTTCCACGCAGCAGCTTGCTGACGGTGGCGTACGTCTGCTCGTGTTGGTCTGAAACGGTTGACCAGACCACTCGGCTGGTTTCACGCCTCTCAACAATGTAGTGGGTCACCTTGAAGCCTCCCTGTTCAGACTCGGGCACAGGCTGCCAGCTGAAGATGATCTTGTCTGCTGAGATGGAGTTGAACACAATGGTACCGGCTGGGATTCCAGGTTTGTCTATAGGGGGTAAAACAAAAAGAAGTGCATAAAATACAGGAATGATTGAAGACTATCACATTAGAGCATCTCCATGTAAATGTGCTATGTTCAGAACTATGGATAAGGCTGGAAAGTGGAGGCAAGACTTTCTAAATACCTAGGATTTCAATCCTGATGTTTGTAGATGCTGAGCCCAGAACATTCTTGATCTTAAGCTCATATGAGCCTGTGTTGAAGCGAGCAGCATCCTTGATCAGCACAGCAGAGGAGTCGGTTGTACTTTCAATAAACAGGGTGGACGTTGGTACCAGCTCCTTTCCGTCCTTTAGCCACTCAATGGTTGGCAGAGGCGTGGCGATGATTCCAACTTGAAGCTTAATTGAAGTTCCAGCCTTGTACTGGACCACATCCAGATACTCTGGAGGAAGGTCAATAGCAGGGGCACCTGTGGAACATGAGATATCGATATAAGTAATGTAGAGATAAATCCAATCAAATAAAACCAGACATGCAAACAGAGTGTAAGATCAAATCCTCACCACATGCGTCCACACAGGTGACTGGGCCAGCAATGAGAGATGGGTTGCTGACGGACCCAACAGCATTCTTGGCGTATACTCTGAACTCATAAGACTCATCCTGGTTCAGTCCAGACACACTGAAGCCCATCTCAATGATGTTTGTGAAGTTGGCCTTCACCCATCTGTCACCTCGAGCTTCCCTCCTCTCCACACTGTAGCCGGAAATCTTGCTGCCGCCATCGTATGGAGGCCTCTGCCAGGCCAGTCTGACTGAGTTCTTGGTGACTTCTGTGACATGGACATTTGCTGGGGGCTCTGCAACATTAAATTGTAAAAGATGTACATTTAGTGAAACAGTCTTATTATTTTATGCTATTTGTCCCATTAAAGGTGGAGACAGAGATCCAAATTAGAATCACTTACCGCAGGCATCAATAGCAAGCACCTCTTCAGATGTCTTGCTCAGCTTTCCAATACCAGCGGCATTTTCAGCTGCCACCTTGAATTCATAGATGAGGCCAGGGCAGATGTTTGTGAGTCGCCACTGGTTTCCTGAGATTGCTGTCTTGTTGACCTTCTGCCAGAGGATGCTACTTCTCTCCTTCATCTGGAGATGATATCCAATTACAGTGTTTCCACCATCATTGACTGGCTCATTCCAGCAGACTGTGAGGGTCTCTCTGGATACAAAGCCGAGCCATGGGGTGGATGGAGGCCCAGGGATGGCTGTAATGGACAACAGCCATGTTAATGTTCATTTAGAAAAATCCATAAAGATGTTAATAGAAAATTAAAAAAACACACAGACACACAATTACTTACTGTATGGAAGCTTTATCATGATTTGCTTGGTGTCAATATGGTCACTGACACCGAAACGGTTCTGAGCCTTGATCCTGAACTGATACTCCTCTCCTTTAGTCAGCTTAGCCACCTTGATTGAGCTTCTGGCAATGCTAGTCGACACCTCTGCCCAATTAGGAGTGCTGGTTTCACGTTTCAGTACAATGTAGTTGGTAACAGGACTGCCACCATCATACTCTGGAACCGCCCATTTCAGACATACTGTGGTTTCTCCAATCTCACCGACCTCGATTGGACCAATAGGAGGTCCGGGTCTGTCCAGCACAACGAAGATAAGGAAGATCTTGGTGGTACCTCCCACATTAGAGGCAGTGACTTCATATTTGCCGGCGTCACTTGAAATGCTTTCATTCAGGGTGATAATTAAACTGTCTGGAGTTACTTCCGTTAGCAGCCTCTTGGATCCCTTGATGACAGCATTGTTCCTGGACATGGTCACCTTAGGCATGGGCCTGGCATTGAGAGGAATCTCAAAGGTTAGGTTGGATCCTGCTCTCACATAAACTGTATTCTTGGGGTAGTTCTTCAGGTCAAATTCAGGAGCCACTGTTTAAGAAAAAAGACACCAATCAATGTGATAATTAATGTCATATTCACAAATTCCATGCCTTAGTACTCATACCTTTGAAAGAGAAAAAATAATATGTAAAAATATTTTGTATTGTATGCTTTGTGCATAACATCTTTTTTTCTTGGGTCAATAATAACTCAAATGAGAATGTGAAAAGATAATACCGTGTATTTCCTTGACGATAACGGGTACGATCATCTCCTTTGGTTCACTGAGTCCGGCATGGTTCTCAGCACGGACTCTAAAGTAGTACTCTGCACACTCCCTTAGGCTCTTGATGGTGTGGGTCATAGTCTTCACATTGGCACACTTCACCCACTTGGTCTGTCCCTTCTCCAGGGCATCAATAAGGTACCCGGTGATTCTGCTACCGCCATCATATTCTGGTCTTGTCCAGGCAATCGTAACATTGTCCTTGGTTACATTTGCAACACCAAGTTTCATGGGAGCACTTGGTACCTCTGTAAAAGACAGTGGGAAATTTCATGAGGCACATTTTGTTGAATGGTAAAGATTGTGAAAATGTATTGTTATTACACAACCTTACCTGTAATCTTTGTTCCATTCTTGGCCTCCTGAGGGACACCGACTCCATACTCATTTTCTCCAATAACTCTGAAGTAATACATGGCTCCCTCCTGCAAGTCATTCACCTTAAAGGTAAATGTGTGGCAGTTGCTGGTCACAGAGACCCATGCCTTCTTACTGGCTTCGCGCTTTTCAACATGGTAGGCCTTCACTGCATCACCGCCATCATTCTCTGGAGCTTCCCAACTGAGGCTTGCAGAATCCCTGGTCACTGCTGAAACTTTAACGTTGACAGGAGGTCCAGGAGAGTCGAGCACCTTCACAACCATGGGCAATGTTGCTGTTCCCAATGACGATTCAATAGTAACAGAGTACTCTCCAGAGTCATTTCTGGTTGACTTTTCAATGGTCAGTGAAGTGCTTGATTCAGTTGATTCAATGGTTCCTCTAACCTTTAGATCAACGCCCTCCCTAGTCCACACTACTGATGGCACAGGTTTGCCCTTGAATGGTACCCTGAGAGTAAATGCTGTGCCATGCTTGACAATAAGTACTTTACGCATCTCAATGTCAACATCAAATGATGGCTCTGCAGTTCTGTCCATTGCTGTGGCTGCATCTGAATATGAACTACGCACACTGCTGGCAACTTTGTTTATTGCCTTGACACAGAATTCATATTCTGCATCTGTCTTTAGTCCAGTGACCGTGAACTCCAAGCTCTTGGTAAGGGGGATAGCCTCAACCCATCTTGCTAGTTCTTCAGGTGATTCAGGTACCTCTTCTTCCTCTTCCTCCTCCTCCTCCTCCTCCTCCTCATATTCGTCCTCTTCTCCAACAACCTCTGGCTTTGGTTTGTGGATGTACTCTCTATATTCTACACTGTATCCAAGGATTGCAGTACCACCATCATTTCTTGGTGGTTTCCAGACAATGGAAACACTTTCCTTGGTGGAACTGACGACCTTTGGCTTGGTTGGGCGAGAAGCAGCAACCAGAGCATCAGCTGCTCTGAATGATGCAGATCGTTCACTTGGTGGACTGAGACCAGCCTCATTTTCTGCATAGACTCTGAAGTCATATTCACAACCCTTGCGTAGTTTGGTTGCCACCGTGGTACATTCAACAACTGGATCTCTGTTCACACGGACCCAGCGCATACCAGTCTTCTCACGGCGCTCAATCACATATCCAATGATGGGGGTGCCTCCATCACTAGCTGGCTTGTACCAGGTGAGGGTCATTGAATCACCAGTTATGGCAGTGACATCAACATTAGTTGGAGCAGTGGCAAAAGTGTATGGATCTGTGATCTTTACAGCATCACATTCAAGAGCCTCACCAAGTCCATTCTTGTTGACAGCCAAAACCCTGAAGACATATTCGTTGCCCTTGAGTAGTCCTGTGACCTTGAGGAATGTTTTTGTGACGTCTCCCTTTACCACTGTCCATGCCAAGCGGCTGGTCTCACGCTTCTCTACAACGTAATGTGTGATGTCGGCACCACCGATTTCCTGTGGAGGACCCCATATCAGAGTGCATGCTTCAGCTGTGAGACCTGTGATCTGCAGAGGTCCTGCTGAGGGTCCTGGCTTATCTAGAATCACACAGTTTATTGGCATGGTAACTGTTCCGCCAATATTCTGTAGAGTCAGAACGTACTGTCCAGAATCTGTTCTGATGCTATCCTTTACAATGACAGAAGTGCTGGTATCTGTGGAAACAATCTGGATTCTGGCTCTCAGCTCAATCTCTTTGCCATCCTTGGTCCAGGAAACGACAGGGGCAGGACGTCCAGCAAGGTCAGCATTAATCTTCAGAGTTGCTCCTGCTTTCACACGCAATGTCTCTCTGAACTTGACATCCATCATGATGCGTGGTGGCTCTACATCATCCTTGACAGTGATGGGGCCAGTGGTGTCCGATGGTTCACTGAACAATCCAGCTGCATTCTTAGCAATAACACGGAAGTCATACTGACTGTTCTCTGTAAGGCCTGTTGCATCGTAGTGGGTCTCAGGCACATTGGTGAAGTTGCACCTTGTCCAGCGTCCTTCAGGAAGGTCTCTGCGTTCAATGGTGTAGCCAGAAACCTTGGCTCCACCATCATATTCTGGTTTATCCCAAGACAAGGAGACAGATGTTCTGGAAACAGCAGTGACCACAGGTTCACCTGGTGGGTCACAAGGATCTCTAGCTGCTACAGCTTCACATGACTTGCTGCATTTACCGATACCAGATATATTTTCAGCATAAACACGGTATTCATACATCATTCCCTCTTCAATTCCAACGACTTTGTATTCTGTGTCTTTAATCATTCCTCTGTTCATCTTTGTCCAAATAATGCTGGAACGTTCCTTCCTCTCCAGATGGTAGCCCACAACAGGACTACCACCATCAATGACCGGCTCATTCCAAATCACCAACATGTTAGACTTAGTGGCCAACTTCACTATAGGTGTGGAAGGAGGTCCAGGTTGTTTGGAGTTATACTGAGCAGTGATTCCAGGTGAATCCGCATATGTACTCTTTCCATAACGGTTGACTGCATAGATGCGGAATTGGTACTCTGCTTTGTGTGTCAGGCGGCCAGCCTTGAACGATGTTCTGGCAACATTACTTGCTACCATCTGCCATTCTTGGGTGTTTGTGTCTCTCTTCTCCACAATATAGTTACTGATGCAGCAGCCACCATCATAATCTGGTGGAGACCAGGACAGTGTGATGCTGTCTGATGTCACTGAATCCGCCTTGACACCGCTAGGTGCACCTGGTTTATCAAGGACAACAACTCCAATATCTGCTGTGACAGTTCCTCCTGTGTTTGCCAGGGTGATCTCATACTTGCCAACATGTTCTCTGCTAGCTTCTTTGATGATAATTTTGGATGAGGTTGCAGTGTTTAAGATAGTAACTGATGCCGTTTGCTTCAAAGGAAGGCCATCCTTCTTCCAGGATACAACAGGCTTGGGCCTGCCTCTGACTGGAACCTCAAGAGTGAGGTCACCCTTAGCCTTCACGCTGTACGTGTTGAAGAGTAAGTTGACTGATGGTTCAATTCCTACATCCTTTGCAACCACAGGCAAACCAAGATCCTTTGGCTCACTCTTTCCTTTCTCATTGATTGCAACAACTCTGAATGAATAGGCTTCATTAGGAGTCAGATTAGGAATAGTTGCTTCAGTCACCTTGACTGTGCATGCTGTGCCCCATTTATCTCCATTCTTGGGCTTGAATTCTACATTGTAGCACATAATTTTGCTTCCACCATCATGAACAGGTTTGTCCCATGCCAGTGACACGCTGGTCTTTGTCAAATCTACAACGCTAACATGGCTTGGTGGCTGCGGTACCTCAGACACTTTGATTTCTTTGGTTTCAACCATCTGTCCTTGACCATATTCATTCACAGCACAGACTCTGAAGTAGAAAATGCCACCCTCAGGCAGCTCTTCAATCTTGAATGAGTTGACCAAGCAGTTGCTGGTGACAGTGGTATAAGCCTTCCTGACAGACTCTCTTTTCTCTACAATATAGTTTGTGATTTTAGAACCACCATCAGTAAGTGGAGTTTCCCAGGAGAGAGTCACTGAATCCTTCTTGAGCTCCTTCACAGCAAAGCTTTGTGGTGCACTTGGGGTATCCAAGATTCTCACTGCAACAATAGCGGATTTTTCACCACTGCTGTTCTTTAGTGTTAGAGAGTATTTACCACTGTCGAAGCGATTAACATTGTCAATGACGAGCATGGTATATGAACTTGTGGTGTCAATTCCAGTACGTTCAGTGAGAGTACCCTCAACCTTCTCCCACTTCACAGCAGGTTCCGGCCTTCCTCGGATGGCAACAAACAGACGCAGAGTTCCACCTGCACGGACAGACACCACCTTTCTGAGATCAGCATCCAGCTCGATCTCTGGTGCTTCAATCCGGTCAGAAGTAACCACAGTACTATGGACATTAGCAGCCTCCCCCACTCCCTCAGAATTAATTGCACAGACACGGAACTGGTACTCTCCGCCCTCCTTCAGGTCTGCGATAGTGAGTTTAGTGGCTTGTGTGCCAGTGGGTGGGGTGCACATGGTCCATTCTTTCTCAACTGTTGCCTCTATTGCCGGTGCTACTTCTGTCTCCTCTGATTCTTTGGGTACTGGTGTATACTCCCTCATCTCAACAACGTAGCCCTTTACATAGGCACCGCCATCAAATTCAGGTTTGCCCCAGGACAGAGACACAGAAGACTTAGTGTAGTCTGTCACTTTAGGGTGGTGTGGAGGTCCAGGTGGTGTTGTGGCATCACACGCTCTATAGAGTAGGGACAATTCACTCAGGTCTCCCATTCCAGCCTCATTTTCCGCAGCAACACGGAACTCATAGAAGTGGTCCGCCATCAGACCTGTGACCTTGAAGTGGTTGTCAGTCAGCTTGTGTCTGTTGCATTTCGTCCACCTTACACTATCTTTATCACGTTTCTCAAGGCTATAGCCCTCAATTTCTGCTCCACCAGTCTGTTCTGGAGCAGTCCATGACAGAACCATAGATTCCTTTGTGATCTGACTTGCTTCTGGAGTTCCAGGAGCACTAGGTGGTTTGTAAGGATTGCGTGCAATGACGGATTCACTCTCAAGATAATCGCCAAAACCATATTTGTTGACTGCCCTGACTCTGAAAATGTATTCATTTCCAGGAAGCAAATTTGTTAGTTTATGGTACAGACCCTTGATATTTGGTCCAACTACTGTCCAGGACAACCTGCTTGTCTCTCTCTTCTCCAAGACATAGTGAGTGATACTAGCCCCACCATCCAGAGTTGGTTCAGCCCAGGAAAGGATGCACCTGTCAGCCATAACTCCTGTTATTCTCATGGGCGCAGCAGGTGGACCTGGTTTATCAAGGACTTTGACAGTGATAGGGAAGATTTTTGTCCCACCCAAATTTTTGAGGAGCAGGTCGTAGTGGCCACCATCAAGCTTGGTTACATCCTTAATGGTAATGGATGCACGTTTCTGTGTAGTTTTTACTTCAATACGCAGGGCCTTGTCCATTTCTTTGCCCTCTTTTAGCCAGACTACATCAGGAATGGGTTTTCCATAGATGTCCGCATCAAGAAGCAAGTGTTCTCCAGCATTGACAATAATAACATCCTTGTATTTGGGATCCATTGAAGCCCTTGGTGGTTCAATTTCATCCGTAGCAGTAATAGGTCCAGAGCTGTCAGATGGCCTGCTGAAGGTACCAACTGCATTTCTTGCAGTAACTCTGAATTCATATTGCTCATTCTCTGTCAGGCCGGTAACGGTATACTCTGTCTCAATTATATTGGTGAAATTTGCCCTTACCCAGTGTACATCAGGGGAGGAAATATCTTTCCTTTCCACAATATATCCATTTACTTTGCTGCCACCGTCATACTGAGGCTTGGTCCACTGAATCTTGATTATGGTCTTAGAAATAGATACAGCTTCAGGAGCACCAGGAGGATCACATGGGTCACGAGCAACAAAGGATTCGGACACTTTACTGCATCTGCCAATGCCAACAATATTTTCAGCAAAGACTCTGAATTCATAGCCAATACCCTCCTCTAGATTGGAGATCTTGAACTGAGTATCAGCTATAAGAGTCTTGTTCAGTTTGTTCCACATGATGCTGCTTCTCTCCTTACTTTCTAGATGGTACCCAATAGGTGCACTTCCACCATCATTGACTGGCTCATTCCATTCAATGATCATCATTTCCTTTGATGCAGATTTGATATATGGTGTTCCTGGAGGCCCTGGTGGTTTGTATGGATATTGAACAACAATGGATTTTGAGTCCAGAGACGTACCCTTTCCATATCTGTTTTCAGCTATGATTCTAAACTGGTATTCTGCATCAGTCTTCAGCTTGGTGATCTTGATAGCGGTTCTTGCAAGCTGTGTGGTGACTGACTGCCATGTTTGGGTGGTGGTGTCTCTCTTCTCCACTATATAGTTATTTACCTGGCAACCACCCAAGTACACTGGAGGCTCCCAGGAGAGATGAACAAAGGTGTTGCTCACTTCAATAACCTTGATTGGACCTTTTGGTGGACCGGGCTTATCAAGGATAATGACAGCCACCTCCTCAGTGATCGTGCTGGCACTATTGGTTGCTATGATGGAATACTTGCCAAAGTCATCCTTGCATGCCTCAGTAATTTTAAGTCCAGTTGTTGTTGGTGTGTTTATGACATTGATTCTGGATGTCACCTTCAAAGACTGACCATCCTTGGTCCAAGAGACTCTAGGTTTGGGCCTGCCAAGCACAGGGAATTCCAGCTTTAAGTCCTTTCCAGCTAATACACTATAGGTGTTGAATTGCATCTTAATGCTGGGATCCATGGTTATGTCACTTGCAACAATGGGGGCGGCTAGTGCTGTTGGCTCACTTTTTCCCTTCTCATTGTAAGCAATGATACGGAATAGGTATTCTGCTCCAGCTGTGAGACCTGTGACAGTGCCATCACATGTCTTTGTATTTGTTGCCACTCCCCACATATCTGTACCCTTGGGTTGCATCTCAATTAGGTAGCCACCAATCCTACTGCCACCATCATGCTCAGGCTTCTCCCAGGCCAGTGAGATAGTGGCCTTAGTGACATCCGTGACGGAGATTTTTCCAACAGGCAGTGGTACCTCAGAGGCCTTGAAAGCTGCCTTTGTTTCAACAGCCTGGCCGATTCCATAATCATTCTCAGCCATGACTCTGAAGTAGTACAGAGCACCTTCCACCAAGTTCTCAACTTTGAATGTTGTATTGCTACATTTGGTTGAGACATTTGCATACGTCTTTCTGGTTGATTCACGTTTGTCAATGACATAGTTCTTAATTTTGGAACCTCCGTCAATCAGTGGGGCAATCCATACAAGAGTGACAGAGTCCTTTTTGATTTCTTTCACCTCAAGGTTCTGTGGGGAGCCAGGTGTATCCAGGACTTTCACAGCAACAAATTCAGAGACAGTTCCACTGCTGTTCGTCAGGCTCAGGGTGTATTTTCCAGAGTCACTCCTGTCACACGAGTCAATGGACAACTGTGTGAAGTTGATAGCTTTCTCAACCACTGCTTTTTCAGTCAAGTCTCCCTCATCCTTTGTCCACTTAATCTCAGGTGTTGGCCTGCCCTTGAATGGAATATGGATCCTAACAGATCCACCAGCTTTCAAAGTGATGCCCTTTCTCAGCTCAGAGTGAAGATGGATCTGTGGTGGTTCCAACCTTTCTTCTGGCTTAGCTGTTCCAGAGAGACCTGCTGGTTCACCAACTCCCAGCTTGTTCAAAGCACATACCTGTATCTTGTACTCCTGACCCTCAGTCAGTTTGGTAATTTCATATTTGTTGACACGCAGACCAGTGGGGGGAGTAACCATTGTCCATTCCTCCTCCTCAGCCTTACAGACTTCAACAATGTATCCTTGAATGGTGCTGCCGCCATCAGACAGAGGCTTACCCCATGACACTGTCATCGAACTCTTTGTGGAGTCAATCACATTCACATATGCTGGGGCACCAGGCTTGTACTTGGGATCACTGGCCTTGTAGTAAGAACTTGGAAGGCTTGGTTCTCCTGCTCCAACTACATTCTCAGCAGCCACTCTGAATTCATATTCATGGCCAGTGGTCAGACCTGTAGCTCTAAAGGAGAGATCAGTGACTTTCTGTCTGTTGCATCTGGTCCATTTTATTCCATTTCTGTCCTTCTTTTCAAGGATGTAATTGGTGATCTCACTTCCACCGTCAGTCTCAGGGGCTGACCAACTGATGGTCATGCCATCATGAGCAATGTTGGATACATCCTCAACATGAGGCGGACCAGGAGGTACAAATGGAGTCTTCATAATCACTCCGCTAGACTCCAGTGGTTCACTGACACCATAACTGTTAACTGCCATGACACGGAACATATACTCATTGCCTTCCAGTAACTTGGTGACTTTGTAGCATGTGGTTTCACAGCTATTAGAAACAATTGTCCAAGCTAGACGGCTGGTCTCTCTTCTCTCGATGATATAGTGCTTAATAGGACTACCTCCATCATGTAGAGGGGCATGCCATACCAGTGTGCATCTATCTTCTGCTACTCCAGCGGTGTGGAGGGGTCCTTCACATTGGCTAGGCCGGTCCAGGACCAAGACATTGAATTGAACAGTTTCACTGCCAGCCTTATTTGTCAACTGGAGTGTGTAAAGTCCACCACTACTTCTAATGGAGTCCTTAATGACAATCATTGCATGGTTTTCTGTGTTTTTAATCTCCAGTCTGAGCGTATTCTCGATTATTTTTTCATCCTTGAACCACTGCATTGTGGGGAGCGGCTTGCCATGAACATCGGCATCTAGCTTGCAGGTCTCACCGGCATTGATCGTAATGGTTTTGATGAATGCGGGGTCAATGGAGTATTTGGGTGCTTCCAAATTATCGCTTACAGTAATTGGTCCACTGTTGTAGGATGGCTTACTGACGGTGCCCACAGCATTTTTAGCAATGACTCTAAAGTCATACTGTGCATTTTCAGTCAGACCAGTGACAGTGAACTGGGTCTCAATCACATTAGTGAAGTTTGCCCTTACCCACCTGCCTTCTGGCAGATCGCGTCTCTCCACAGTATAGCCAGTTATATTACTGCCTCCATCATATTCTGGTTTAGTCCACTGGATTACAATGGTGTCCTTGGTCACATGGATGGCCTCTGGTGCGCCAGGAGGATCACATTGGTCACGGGCAACAGAGCCCTCTGAGACCTTACTGCACCTGCCAATGCCAACTATATTTTCAGCATAAACCCGGTACTCATATTCAACACCTTCTTCCAAGGGGTGACTCTTTAAAGTAGTCTCGTGAATAAGTGTCTTGTTGATCTTGACCCAGAGAATACTATTCCTCTCTTTCCTTTCAAGATGGTAGCCCAGGACAGGGCTGCCTCCATCTTGGACCGGCTCGTGCCACTCAACAATCTGGTAGTCCCGAGAGAGAGAAGAGATGAAGGGAGTGCCTGGTGGGCCTGGTTCTTTGTATGGGTACTGAGCAACCACACTAGATGAATCCAGACCATGGCTCTTGCCATAGCGGTTCTGAGCAATGATCCTAAACTGGTACTCGGCTCCAGTCTTCAGTCTAGGCACTTTAATCGTTGTTCTGGCATAGTTGATGCTGACATTTTCCCATGTAGCTGTGGTAGTAAGTCTCTTCTGTACAATGTAATTGGAAATCTGGCATCCACCATTGTGCTTTGGGGGATCCCATGAAAGAGTAACACTCTGGGTTGTGATTTCATCGAACCTCACAGGGCCGGATGGAGAACCAGGCTTGTCAAGTACAATAATTTCAACTGTTGCATCTTTCTTCCCAGTTGAGTTAGCAACATGTATACTGTACATGCCATCATCATCACCTGTTGCCTCCTTGATGCACAGTGTTGTATGTGTTGATGTGTTGAGAATGTTGACTCGGGTAGTGTACTTCAAAGTGGCTCCATCCTTCGTCCATGAGACTGTTGGTTTAGGTCTTCCAAAGAAGGGAACATCAACGTTCAGGTCTTTGCCCACTTTGACACTGTAGCTGCTGAATGCTGGTCGAACATCTGGCTCATAGACTAAGTCCTTGGTCATCACAGGACCAGAAAGGACTTTGGGGTCACTCTTTCCCTTATCATTGATTGCTACAACTCTAAACAGATACTCCTCTCCTGGGTTCAGTTTAGAAACAGTAGTGTCCATTGTCTTAAATGTGTTAACACCAGACCACTTCTCCTGGCCCTTAAGTTGCACCTCGAGCAGGTAATGAATGACTCTGCTACCGCCATCATACACGGGCCTCTCCCAGACCAAAGATATGCTTGTTTTGGTTTGATCTGTAACATTCAAGCTCTTCGGAGACTGGGGAACCTCTGAGACCTTAAGAGGATCTGCAGTTACTGCAGGCAGGCCAACACCATGTTCATTCTCAGCAAGGACTCGGAAGTAGTAACTGCAACCTTCCTGGAGTGGCTCAATCTTCCATGAAAGAGCATGACAATTTGTTACAACAGCTGCATACGTCTTGCGAGTGCTTTCTCTCTTTTCAACAATGTAGTTCTTGATCTTGGAGCCTCCATCCAACAGAGATGGCTCCCATGCCAGTGTCACAGACTGGTTTGTTATTTCTTTTACCTTCAAGTTAACAGGAGCGCTCGGTGTGTCGAGAACACGCACAACAACAAATGCAGATTTGGTTCCACTGGTGTTCTCTGCAGTGATGGTGTATTTTCCACTGTCATTTCGGCTCATGTTGTCAATTACAAGGGATGAGTAACTGCTGGTCACCTCGACCTGAGCTGTCTCTTTCAGTGCAGCTTCATCTTTGTCCCACTTTATGGCAGGAGTGGGCCTTCCTTTGATAGGAATAAACAGCCTGAGCGAAGCACCAGCTTTAATGGTCACAATCTTTCTCAGTTCTGGGTCAATATCAAGGTCTGGCTCCTCTACTCTGTCCTTGGCAACAATCGCTCCAGCAACATTGGCATGCTCACCAACTCCAACTTTGTTGATGGCACATACTCTAAACTTGTATGTCTGATTTTCTTTCAGCTTCACAACTTCAAACTTGGTCTTCTTGACACCTGTTGGAGGTGTGCACATTGTCCATTCCTCAGCAGGGGCATCTGTGGCGACTGCCTCGGCAGCCGTGAGTTCAGCGGGAGCCTCGGCTAACGCCGGTTGCTCTGTGGTAGTGCAACACTCGATGACGTATCCTTGAATCTCACAGCCTCCGTCACAGGCGGGCTTGCCCCATGACAGGAATACTGATGATTTAGTTGTGTCAGTTACTCTTGGATTGTGTGGTGGGCCAGGCCTGAAGATGGGATCAAGTGCAATGACGAACACAGTTGGGGAGCTTGGCTCACCAAGGCCTACAGCATTCTCAGCTACAACTCTGAATTCATAACTATGCCTTTCCATGAGTCCAGTGACCTTGAAAGTTACGTCAGTGACTGTTTTCCTGTTACATCTGGTCCATCTTACACCTTCTTTGTCATGTTTCTCAATTACGTATCCAGTGATAGGACTGCCTCCATTTTCTGAAGGAGCCTCCCAGGTGAGCACCATTGAATCTTTCTTTATATCTGAAACGTCCAAGCTCTTGGGTGTTCCAGGCACCTCAAATGGATCATTGATTGTGGCAGCAGCAGACTCAAGTGGTGCACCCACTCCATACTGGTTGACAGCTTGTACTCTGAAGATGTACTCATTTCCTTCCAGGAGCTTTTTGACCTTCAAGCAAATATTCTCTACCTTTGAATCAACAACCGTCCAGACTAGCCTGCTTGTCTCTCTCCTCTTCACAATGTAGTGAGAGATCTTGCTGCCACCATCTTGTAGTGGTGCTTTCCATGCAAGGCTGCATTGGTCTTTGGTTATTCCTGTTATAACAAAAGGTCCCTGTGGTTCGCCAGGTTTATCTAGAACAACAACATTGACCTGTATAGCCTTTTCTCCCCCTGGATTTTTCAGCAGCAGAGTGTATTGGCCTCCATCGGAAAGTTTAGCTTCCTTGACAGATATATAAGCTTTGATGGGCGTGTTCTTAATTTCTCTGTGAATAGTGTTGCCCAGCTCGTGTTCTCCCTTCATCCAGTAGATAGAGGGCAATGGTTTTCCATGAACATCTGCATCAATTTTGAAGTTGTCTCCGGCATTAACTACAACAGTCTGTGTATACTCAGGGTCAATGCTGAGGCTTGGTGGTTCAATCTCATCCCTGGCAGTGATAGGACCGGTGCTGTAAGAGGGCAGACTGAAAACACCAGCAGCATTTCTGGCAATGACACGGAACTCATACTGAACGTCCTGCACCAGTCCAGTTGCAACGTATTCTGTCTCAATGACATTGGTGAAGTTAGCCTTCAGCCAACGACCTTCAGGAAGCTCCTTCTTTTCCACAACGTAACCTGTAACCTTTGCACCGCCGTCATATTCAGGCTTCGTCCAGACAATAGTGATAGAGTCTTTAGTGATCTTTGTGGCCTCTGGGGTGCCAGGGGGATCACAGGGATCTCTAGCAACTTGTCCCTCAGATACTTTGCTCGCTTTGCCTGTTCCAACAATATTTTCCGCATAAACTCTGTACTCATATTCCATTCCTGGTTCCAGATCAGCTGTCCTGAAGGTTTGGTCAGTAATAAGAGACTTGTTGAGTTTGACCCAAAGGATGCTGTTTCTCTCTTTGCGTTCAAGATGGTATCCCAAGATAGTGGTGCCACCATCAATCACAGGTTCATTCCAGGCCACCACCATGCTGTCCTTGGTGCAGACTGCAATGGATGGTGTTCCTGGTGGTCCAGGGAGTTTGTATGGGTATTGAGCCACAATACACTCTGAGAGAAGAGCTGGACCTTTTCCATATCTGTTTTCTGCTGTGATTCTAAATTGATACTCAGAACCAGTCTTCAACCTACCAGCCTTTATTTCGGTCCTTGCTAGGTTTGGAGATACAATCATCCAGGTAGTTGTGGACGCATCTCTCTTTTCCACAATGTAGTGTTTGATCGTGCAACCACCATCATACTCTGGTCGTTTCCAGGAGATGGTTACACTGTCAGAAGTGACCCCCTCCACCTTAACTGGACCTCCTGGCTGTCCTGGTTTGTCCAGTACAACAATGCCAATGTCGGCTGTTGTCTCTCCTGCTGTGTTGCTAATAGTAATATGGTACTGTCCAACATCATCTCGAGTAGCCTCTTTTATATTTAGGTTCAGCATTGTCTCTGTTGCTCCAAAGTTGACTCTGGAAGTCCTCTTCAGAGGCTGACCATCCTTTACCCAAGAGACAGCTGCTTTGGGACGTGCAACATAAGGAACTTCTACTGTCAGGTCTTCTCCTGCTAACACACTAAATGTGTTGAACAACATCTTGATAACCGGTGCAAACACAAGATCTTTTACGATCACAGGCACACCAATCTGTCGTGGGTCACTTGTTCCCTTCTCATTTCTTGCTGCAACACGGAACATGTATTCTTCACCTTCATTGAGTCCACTAATTGTAGCTTCTGTTTCCTTTACAATCACAGATGGGCTCCACTTTTCAGCACCCTTAGGCTGGATCTCAACAACATAACAGCCCACTCTGCTGCCACCATCATGCTCTGGCTTCTCCCATGAGAGGGTGACACTGTTCTTGGTAACATCCTTAAGAG
The DNA here is from genome assembly GCA_036178185.1 of Liparis tanakae. Classification (NCBI taxonomy): domain Eukaryota; kingdom Metazoa; phylum Chordata; class Actinopteri; order Perciformes; family Liparidae; genus Liparis; species Liparis tanakae. The sequence goes on from CM070107.1 coordinate 8,451,318, forward strand.
AGATTTTGCCAGGAGGCTGTGGTTTCTCAGACACTTTAACTGATTCACCAGATTCAATGGGTAGACCAATGCCATATTCATTCTCAGCCAAAACTCTAAAGTAATAGTTGCATCCTTCCAAGAGCTGGTCAACCGTAAAGGTGGTGTGATGGCAGTTAGCATTGACTGTGGCATATGCTTTCCTCGTGGACTCGCGTTTTTCAACAATGTAGTTTTTAACCTTAACTCCTCCATCATTCATAGGTGGCTCCCAAGTCAAAGTGACAGATTCCTTTGTTATAGCAGTAATCTTGAGATTCTGTGGGGCACTTGGTGTGTCAAGCACCCTGACTTGGACTGTAACCGTCTTGGATCCGGAACTGTTTTCAACGGTAAGATTATACTTTCCACTGTCAAATCTGTTGACATTTTCAATTACAAGTAAGGTGTATGATGTTGTGCTGTCGATGGTTGCTCTCTCAATACGCTGACCATCTCCTTTGGTCCATTGAGCCTGAGGAGCTGGTCTGCCTCTGATAGGCACAAACAGTCTGAGTGAGCAGCAAGCTCGAAGAGTGATAAGCTTGCGGAGCTCAGCATCCAAATCAATCTCAGGTGTCAAGAGCCTGTCCTCTGCCTTGGTATTGTCAGGTACAGATGCTGCATCTCCAACTCCTTCACCGTTTACAGAAGAGATGTTAATCTTGTACTCCTGGTTCTCCTTCAGGTTAATAATGGTAAACGAAGTGGCAAGGAGTCCTTCTTTGGGTGTCACAATGGTCCATTCCTCCTCTTCCTCCTTTTCAGATGGGATGCAGGTCTCCACAATGTAGCCAGTGATGTCAGAGCCACCATCATATACAGGTTTGTTCCATGCAACAGTAATTGAGGACTTGGTTGTGTCCAAGATTCTGGGGTTGCATGGGGCCCCTGGCTTGTACAGTGCATCAGTGGCCTTGTAGAATGGACTTGAGTTACTTGGAGGACTCAGTCCAGCAGCATTCTCAGCAATAATTCTGAATTTATATTCATGTCCGACAACAAGACCTGCTGCCTTGAATTGCAGATCTTTGACCTTCCTCTTGTTGCATTTGACCCAGCGGAGGCCGCTTTTATCTTTCCTTTCAATATTGTAGTTGGTAATGGGCGTTCCACCATCAGTCACTGGTGCTTGCCACATAACAATCATTGAATCTTTAGTAATAGCTGTTACCTCAGGATTCTCTGGAGGATCTGAAACCACATATGGGTTGTCTGCAATAGTGGGTTCTGAATCAAGAGACTCACCAAGTCCATATTTGTTTAGTGCCATAACTCTGAAGATATATTCATTTCCTTTGAGTAGCTTGGTCACCTTATGTTGTGTAACTTTCAAGTCTGAAACCACATTGGTCCAAACCAGTCTGCTTGACTCACGCTTCTCAATCACGTATCCTTCTATCTTGGCACCTCCATCATCTGCAGGTGGAGCCCAGGTGATTACACAGTTGTCAGCATTGACGTCGGACACCTCAAGAGGTCCAACTGGTGGTCCAGGTCTGTCAAGCACTTTGACATTGAAGACGTGCTTAGCAAATCCACCAACATTAGTGGCAGTCAAAACAAATTCGCCTCCATCTGATCTTACAGAGTCCTTGTTGGTGAGCGTAGTTGTCAGTTCTGTAAACTTGACATTCAGTTTTAGTGTGTTCTCAACCTCCTTTCCATTCTTGGTCCAAGCCATAGATGGGGTTGGTTGACCAGCAATGTCAGCATCAAGCTTAAAGGACTCTCCTGCCTTCAGTAGAACAACATCCTTAAAGACGGCATCAACCATAATGCGGGGCTCAACAATGTCATCTTTGCAGGTAATTGGGTCTGAGGTGTCAGAGGGCACACTCACTGCACCTGCTGAGTTTCTGGCTATAACACGGAATTCATACGAGACATCTTGAGTCAGTCCACTGACAGTGAATGTGGTCTCAGTGATGTTGGTGAAGTTGGCTCTGATCCAGCGCCCAGCAGGCAGTTCTTTCTTTTCCACTGTGTAGCCTGTGATTTTGAAACCACCGTCATACTCAGGCTTTGTCCACTGAATAGTAATGACATTCTTGCTGACAAGTATTGGCTCAGGCTGACCTGGTGGGTCTACAGGGTCCAAGGCCAGTATTGGTTCTGAGGCTTTGCTGGGCTTACCAATTCCAGCCATGTTTTCAGCCATGACACGGAACTCATAAGCAGCTCCAGCTTCAAGGTTAATGGATTTAAAGAGGTTTCCTCTCACAAGACACTTGCTGATCTTCTGCCACATGATGCTGCTTCTTTCTTTCCTCTCAACGTGATAACCAATTACTTCATTTCCACCATCAACCACAGGCTCATTCCAGCCAATTGTTATGGAGTCTTTGGTAAATGCAGCAACACCAGGAGTACCAGGAGGTCCAGGGACTTTGAAAGGATAGGCAGCCACCACAGAGTGTGAGGTGATGGGTGGTCCAACACCATATCTGTTCTTAGCCTTTACTCTGAACTGGTACTCTGCTCCAGTGGTTAAGCGAATGGCTTTGAACATAGTGCGGATGACCGTAGATGACAGCTCTGTCCATGTTTGGGAAGTGGTATCTCTGATCTCAACCACATAATTGTTGATTGGAACACCTCCGTCATTCTCGGGAGTGTGCCATGCAAAGATGCAATAGGTACGAGCTATCTCCACAATGTTAATTGGTCCCTTGGGGGGTCCAGGTACATCATGCACTTTGACGATGATGTTGTCCGTTACAGAACCAACTATGTTCTTTCCCGTCATGCTGTACAAACCACTGTCGGCTCTGTTGCATTCACCGATGCTGAGGATAACAGTGGCAGCAGTAGTTTCCACATTGGTTCTCTGTGTGACCTTCAGGACTGTGCCATCTTTTTGCCAAGAGATAACTGGTCTGGGACGTCCCATCACTGGAATTTCCACCTTAATATCATCTCCTGCCTTGGCAATAACCGTCTTCTGACATACACCACGGAGGTCGAACTGTGGCAGCAAAGTAGAATCTTTGACAACAATGGGTTTGCTCTCACGTGGGACGCTTCTACCGGAATTGTTGACAGCCATTACTCGGAAGATGTACTCCTCCGTCTCATTAAGATTCTTTACTGTAAAGTCCATGGTCTTGACTGCTGTTACATGTGCCCACGGATCAGTTCCCTTCTTCTGGGCTTCAAGGACATATCCCGTAATTCTGCTTCCACCATCATGCTTTGGTTTGGTCCAGGCCAGGCTCACAGAGCTTTTGGTGATATCAGTAGGAATGATGCTCTCTGGAGGAGTTGGTGTCTGTGATGCACGAATTGGATCAGCAGTTTCAGCCGCCTCACCAATGCCATACTCATTCTCGGCAGACACTCTGAAATAGTACTCACAGCCTTCACCCAGATCACCAATCCTGACTGAAGTACCTGGGCATTTTGTAACAGCAGTAGCAAAAGCCTTGCGTGTTGATTCTCTCTTCTCAATGATGTAGTTGGTGATCTTGGCTCCACCATCAATGAGAGGCATCTCCCACTGAAGAGTAATGCTGTCCTTGTCAATCTTGACTGGTTTCAGGTTGAGTGGAGGTCCAGGTGAATCCAGAACTCTCACCTGTATAGCGGCACTCTTCTTTCCACTTGAGTTTTCGAGGGTCAGCTCATATTTACCCACATCAATCCTTGAACTCTCGGGGATGATCAGCATTGTGAATGACTCTGTGCTGTCAATAACGGCACGTGGAATAGGACCATCCTCCTTCGTCCAGGTGACAGTAGGTGTCGGCCGTCCCTTGATTGGCACAAAGAGGCGAATGGAGCAGCCAGCTCTGACGACAAGGGTTCTTCTCAGCTCAACATCCAGCTCCAAATCGGGTTCAGCTGGACGCTCCACAATCTCAACCAGCTCCTGAGTTTCAGCAGGTTCACCTGCTCCTTTAGCATTTACAGCGCTAATCCTGAAGTGGTATTTTGCACCAGTTTTCAGGCCGGGAACAACAAACTCTGTGATCCTAAGTGGATGTGAAGGGGTGTCCTTTACCCATTCTTCTGTTCCTTCCTTCTTGTGTTCAATCAGATATCCTGTGACTTCAAGTCCACCGTTATCAAGAGGCTTTCCCCAGTTCAGAGTGGCAGTCCTCTTGGTTGTGTCTGTGACTCTTGGATTGACTGGAGGTCCAGGCACATCTATCAGACATAAAATGAGTGATTAGTGTAAATCTAAACACAGCATTTTATTTAAAAAAATATATTATTTTAAGCATCACAGCATCATAATGACTGTATGATTGGATTTACGTGTTTGCTTGCCACAGCTGAAACACTCTTGTTACTTACAGGCAGCAACTATTGTTCTGACAGGCATAGATGGTTCACTTGGCTCTCCAACTCCAGCTCTGTTCTCAGCAAGAACACGGAACTCGTACTCGATGCCCTCAGTGAGACCGCTGACTTCATAGCTGAGCTCAGTAAGGGATTTCTTGGATGCCCTGACCCATCTCATGCCCTTTTTCTCCTTCTTCTCAACACAGTAACCTATGATGTCACTTCCTCCGTCCTCGACTGGCCTCCTCCAGGTCACGGTGACTGAATGTCCATCAACGTTGCCGACTTCTGGTTTAGATGGGGGACCAGGAGGACCTACAAACAAAATTAGAAGAAACACGTTGATGAGTCTAAGTATTCTCTATTCTTCTTCTAGAGACATTTTATCTGCATAACAATTAAACACAAATGTAGGATATAAGATGCATTGAGAAACTAACTGCACATACCGAATCTATCAACCATCTTGACTGCCTCAGAATGAGATGCCTCCCCGGTCCCGTACTGGTTTAGAGCAGAGACTCTGAAGAAGTACTCATTGCCTTGGATGAGTTTGGTAGCGACATAATGACAGTCGATGACCTTCTCTTCCAGGATAGTCCAGAGCAGGCGGCTGGTTTCTCTCTTCTCAATGGTGTAATACTTGATAGGAGAGCCTCCATCTTCGGTGGGAGCTGTCCAGGTAAGAGTCACTTTTTCAGAAGAGACACCACTGGTTTCAATGGGTCCAGGAATTCCAGGAGCATCCAGAACGGTGACTTTGACGGTTTCTTCGCTGACACCGAAGGGATTGCTGGCAGTGATGACGTACTCCCCAGAATCCTTCCTGCCGGCATACTTGACGGACAGAGTGGAGGAAGTTGCAGTGGTCTCAATGTGCACAAGATCAGAGGGTTTGAAATACTTTCCTCCCTTTGACCAGCACGAGTTTGGTGCAGGTTTGCCTAAAATGCTTGTGGCGGTGATGACAATGGTATCGCCGGCTCGGACGGTCAGACCCTCCTTTACCTGAGCTTCAATAATAATAGTTGGGGGAGCTGTTGGACGAGAGAGGAAAGACTTAATTGATTACGCAGTGTGCCGAAATAATCATTGAAAATATATTGAGATGCAAGTGAGAAAACATCTCAGTGGTGCTTTTATATCTCACCATATTCATCTGCGCAGATTATAGTGTCTGTCTGCTCGGAGGGCGGGCTGATGGCGCCGGCGGAATTCTTTGCCCTGATTCTGAATTCATATTTACAGCCCTCCTGCAAATCGGTGACAGTGAATGCAGGGTCCACGACATTAACGCTGTTGGCCTTCACCCAGATCTTAGAGGGCAGGTCGCGTCTCTCCACGATGTAGCCGGTTAGTCTGTGGCCGCCATCGGACTGTGGCTCGGTCCACTGCAAGGTCACGGTGCTCCGTGTGATGCTGATCACATCGGGTTTCCCAGGAGGATCTAATGATAGAGATACACATATATTAATGCATTGTTGCACATTTGACAGAATTTGTCCTTTGTTGTAACTTGTGGCCACCCGTACACTTACCAATGGGATCCAGGGCCACCTGTGGATCGGTGGGACCACTTGGTCTGCCAGTACCGGCCAGGTTGTTTGCCATGACTCTGAACTCGTACTCCAGACCTTCAGTCAGCCCAGTTACCTTGTGCTCCTTCATCCTCAGAGCAGACTGGCTCGCTCTCTTCCACAACATACTGTTCCTCTCCTTGAACTCAACGTGGTAGCCTGAATGTAGCACCAAGGGGGAAAAACAAAAATCCACATCAAGCTCACATTCACCTCTTAGGCTGATGATGTTGTTTTTAAATTCTCATTAAACCCTGAAAGCGTCCAATGAAGCGAATCGCACCAAGCAGAACAATAAAAAAACTGTGACAGGAGATTAAAAAACTGTTCAATCATTTATTTTAGAGAGATTTTGATGATTGGTTGGGCTACCTGCCTGCCTACCTTCTTGTCTACCTGCCTGTCTATCTCTATACCTACCTCTATTCCTACCTCTATACCTACCTGTCTACCTGCTTGTCTACCTGCCTGTCTACCTCTATTCCTACTTCTATACCTACCGGTCTACATACTTGTCTACCTACTTGTCTACCTGCCTGTCTACCTCTATTCCTACTTCTATACCTACCGGTCTACATACTTGTCTACCTACTTGTCTACCTGCCTGTCTACCTCTATTCCTACCTCTATACCTACTTGTCTGGCTTTGGCAGGAGGCTGTTAGTGTGTTGATGACATGGAGACTTTCTTTTTAGCTTTTGTAACTTTTTTAGCCACAAGATTTTGTTTTTCAGGAATAACCGAGCATGTCACAAATCACTGATTAAATTGTATGTCCAATAATTTAAGACAAAATAACGTTAAGGGAAATGTTCAAGCTGACTGCACCTGTGATGGGAGACCCTCCGGTCTTCCTGGGGTCAGACCAGGCCAGGTAAGCAGAGTTGTGGCGCATGCTCATGATTTGAGGTGGAAGAGGAGCATCAGGAACATCTGGAGGAGACACACCATACAGTTAAGTTCAACACTTACACTTTGAGCTTTTAACATATAGGGTTCAGTCACTTACTGAATGGATGTTTAGCAACAAGTGGATCGGACTTGAGTCCCTCTCCAACGCCATACTTGTTCTCAGCACACACTCTGAAGATGTACTCTGTGCCCTCATGGAGACCAGTCACCCTCATGGTGTTGGTCTCCACAGTGGAGCACACAGTCACCCACATGTGGGTGACCGAGTCCCTCTTCTCCAGGATGTAGTTTGTAATCTCCGAGCCACCGTCGTCCTTAGGAGCGACCCACTTCAGCGTAGCACCGTCGGCCGTCACGTCTTTGAACTTAATGGGTCCAATAGGAATACCGGGCTTACCCACCACCCTGAAAGAAAACAAGGGATTGAAGTCTTTTTCTACCTCTGTTACTCTGTTTGATATGCACTTATTCTTCATGTGCACTTCTATCCTCTGCCCTTGCACAGTTTGATTCCTACCTAATGAAGATAGTGGACTCCTTGCATCCAGCGCTATTCCTCAGGGTGATGGTGTACTTGGAAGCATCACTCCTCTGGCAGTCCCTGATCAGGAGGGTGGTGTTGACTGCAGAAGACTCTGCGCACACTCGACCGCTGTCTGTCAGGTTCTCGTCCTCATCTCCCTTCTTCCAGGAGACCTTGGGAGTGGGTTTGCCGACAATGGGGAGCTTCAGACGGACGGTACTGCCCTCCTTGGCGATGTAGCACATGTTGGGCAGCTCCCTCAGGTCACAGCTGGGAAGAACTGCAGACAGAAGGAGCATTGCACAAATTTACTTTAAAAAGGTTCATGAAACAATATGGTGAGATATCATTAATATCTCATCAAACAACTATGATGTATGTAAACATATAGAAGAGAAATCCTCCCAATCGACTGGTAGCTGCTATCCACTGGCTCAGCCATTGCTGTGTTGAGAGCCGCTGGGAGACAAACTCTATGCTCTGAATTAAGAACTGGGAAACTTTTAACAAATCCTCAACCGTTATTTCTCCGTAATGAATATGGATGGTCACTTACTGATCTGGTCTTTGGCGACCACGGTCAGCTCTGTGACCGGACTGTCTCCAGAGTCATTCACAGCCTTGACTCTGTAGTTGTATTCTTTGCCCTCCACCAGGTCCTTGGCGCTGTACTGCATGTTCTTGGACCTCATTAGCTCCTTGTACTTGTCATCGCCATTGAGAACCTCCAGCACGTAGCAGATGATGCGGCTGCCACCATCGGTGAGAGGTTTCTTCCAGCTTAGAGTGCAAGAGTACTTGGTCACCAGCAACGTCTTGAAGTCCATGACAGGCCCAGGCTCCTCTGGAAAAGTACAAATGAGCGCAGTGAGTATGAGATTTGCAAGAACAAAAAAAGGAGGGAAGCACCAAATCCTCATCCGTCATCAAACCCACCAGATGCTTTGACTGCCTCAGCTGTCTCGGAAGACTCTCCAGCGCCGAGCTCGTTGACCGCCGACACTCTGAAACAGTAAGACCGCCCGGCGTCCAGGTCCGGCACCTTGAACAACGTCTTGGTGCAGTTGGTGGAGATGATGGACCAGGCCTTCCTCTCAGTGTCACGCTTCTCCACGATGTAGTGAGTGACTTCAAAGCCACCGTTGAGCAGAGGGGGGTCCCAGTAGATGGAGGCGCTATCTTTGTTTGACTCCTTTACCGTGAGGTTGACTGGTGGGCCGGGAGTATCTGGAGAGGTACAACGCCATGTCATAACAGTGTCTCATATGGACTGTAACCTGCAACATATTCCTTATTCTGAGTGGCAACCAGTCACCGCAGAGCACAACCACTGATGAATGCATTCACTTAGTGAATAAACAATGCTAGTCCTTCACTCACCAATAACCTTGACGACGATGGTGTACATCTTCATGCCAGCCAAGCACTCCAGGTTTAGAATGTATTTGCCAGCATCATATCTGTTGACGTTCTCCACCACCACCAGGGCGTCAGTTTTGGTGTATTTAATGACAACGCCCTGGCGCTCCTTGATGTTGGTGTTCATCTTGGCCCAGGTGCTCTTGGGAATCGGGCTGCCCTTGATGATGGCGTGCAGCCTCATGGTCGCACCGGCATGCAGCACCAGGCCTTCCTTCAGCTCAGCACTCATCTCCGCCTCCGGAGGAACTAGAGGAACACACACAGAGTTGTATGAGTGGCCGGGTGAAATAGAGGTCTTATTGTTATCTTATTCTGTTTCTATGAATGCAGTTCAAGAAATGTAAATCATACGTACTGATGATGTTTTTGGCAACGTGCTTGCCAGGTACTTCAACTGGCTCGCCGAAGCCAACCTTGTTGACGGCACTGATGCGACACTGGTACTCGGCCTTGTGAATGAGGTTCTCGATGGTGTAGCTGGTGTCCTGCAGGTTCCTGGGGACGTTGCATCTGGTCCAGTCTGTGGTGTCGGCCTTCTTGCTTTCCACCAGGTATCCAATGACAGGACTTCCACCATTGTTGGCGGGCGCGGTCCAGGTCAGGCTGATGCTGCTGTTGGTTGTGTCTATCACACCAGGGTTCACAACAGGGCCAGGGGGAGCTGGGGAAGAGCACATTCACACCGGTTAATTTCCATTCAGAGAATCTTTGATCTCTGTGAGCAAAAATACAAGAACAAACTAAAGTGTTCTGAGGTTATAGGACTCACTGATAGGATTCTGTGCAGTGGTGGCAGCGGAGGGCAGGCTGGGCTTGCCCACTCCGGCAACGTTGACGGCACTGACTCTAAACTCGTACTCAGCTCCCTCGCTGAGGCCTATTACCTCCAGGCTCCTCTCTGTGATGGGCTTCCTGTTCAGCTTTGTCCAGTTTACCTCCTTGACCTCTTTCTTTTCCAGCACGTAACCCAGGATGGTGGACTTTCCATCATCGGCAGGCTCCTTCCAACTCACTGTCATACGATCTTTGCTTACATTAGTGATCACTGGGACCTCGCAAGGGCCGGGGACAGCTGCAAATAACACCACCGTTTAGGTTTCTAATATTCTTGAGCATCATTGATGTTGTAATGCAGTACCCGGAGAAAATGCTGGCAATGAACTTACTGAATGGGTTCTTGGCGACTACAGGGTTGGTGATGAGGGCGTCTCCGACTCCCCATGTGTTCTCAGCACGGATTCGGAACTGGTACTCGCGACCCTCAATCAGTTTCTCCACATTTAACTCGAGGACATCGCCTTTGATCTTGGCGGAGACCTGGGCCCAGTTAGCTCTGCTAGTCTCACGCTTATCCAAAATGTAGTTGCTGATGGGAGCGCCGCCATCCTTCAGAGGAGCCTCCCAGGACATCTTGATGCTGGTGGCAAACACCTCAACGAATTTGGCACTGGCAGGAGGGCCGGGCACATCTGAGGAGACATGGCATAATGCAAGATCACCCAACTGTGCACGTGTTGCGTTAGTCATGCGTTAGTTCGAATACAGCTCGTAAATAAAACATTTAAACTTATATATTGGTAGTGTTTCAACAGACATTTCTAAAAAGAATATTATTCAGTATATCTATCTATCTATCTAAAGAAAAGATGAAAGCACTCACCCAGGACGTTGACTTGGATTTCGGCGGTCTTGGAGCCGCTTGCGTTCTCGGCCAGGATGATGTAGGTTTCTGTGTGCTCCTTGGTGACTGCCGTCATCTCCAGCTGGAAGTGATTTCTCGTGTGGCTGAGGGTCTGGCCTTCACCTGATTTCAGGTTGTCATCAGCTCTCTTCCATGTCACTCTCGGCATCGGCTTACCGAACACCTCAGCCTCCAGGAGGATTGTGGTTCCGGCCTTCACCTTCAAACCTTTCTGCATCTTAGCGTTGAGCTCCACCCTCGGAGGAACTGTGTTTAAAGAGACGAGATGAATATGTGATAAGTCTCCAATTTTTTAGAGAATTTCTAGATTTTAGATCAAGGTTTATCAGCCTGATCAGGGGTGTAACATGAAGACCTCTCACCATTCTCAGCGGAGACCAACACGGGATCTGTGGGCTCAGAGGGTTTGCTGATATTGACAGCGGTTTTGGCGATGACTCTAAACTGGTACTGCAGGTCTCTCTCCAGACCAGTTACGGTATACTCCTCTCTTGGGACATTCTGGCTGCTGGTGTTACAGCGTATCCAGGTGTCTCCTGGCACCCGCATGGCCTCTACGTAGTAGCCAATGATCTTGCTCCCACCGTCGTTCTTGGGACGGGTCCAAACCAGAGTGACCGAGCTCTTGGTTACATCCAGGATCTCAGGTTTACCTGGAGTATCTGTGAAGCAAAGAATCACATATGCATAAGTAACAGGATTCAATTATAAAATAAAGTATATTACATAGGTGGTGTTTTGGAGGTGACCAACGTACCGATAGGTGTTCTAGCCGTAACAAAGTCAGTTTTCTTGCTTGGTTTGCCCTGGCCGGCACGGTTGATGGCGGACACTCTGAAGATGTATTCCAGGCCCTCGATGAGCCCAGCACATGGGTACTCATTGGTGCGTACGACAGTGTCGTTGGCCTTCACCCAAAGAATACTGTTCCTCTCCTTACGCTCGATGTAGTAGCCCGTGATGGGACTGCCACCGTCGGTCTCGGGCTTATCCCAGGCAACGAACATACAGTCCTTGTTGGTCTTGTTGACACAGCAGTTGAGGGGCTCACTCGGAACATCTGGGGACAAAAAAAAACAGAATATTATCTCTAATGATGAAACCGGTCAACTTTAGCTTGATGCATACACCTGAGGCTAATCAAGGACCTCACTGTTGACATATGTCACTTACCGAAGGGGAACTTTGCAACCATCCTTTCGGACTGAATAGGGTCCGACACCCCGAAGCGGTTCTCAGCACGGATACGGAACGCATACTCCTTCCCAGGGATGAGCTTCCCAAGCCTGCAACTGGTCTTCTGACCCGAAGAAGTTGCCGACACCCAGTCGCCTCGAGTCACATCACATTTCTCCACCACATAGTTGGTGATGGTGCTGCCTCCGTCCTCTAATGGTTTGTTCCAGGACAGGGAGCAGGCGTCGGCGTCAATGTCGCTGATCTCTACTGGGCCTTCGGGAGCGCCGGGAATGTCTGAAAAGTCGCATTCAAACATGAGGAATCTCCATCAAGTCATTTTGCCTGTAATTCTATCTTCAAACTTTTTTAATTTTCATCCTATTATCCCATTATGAATAACACTGACCTCGAATGACCATCTTCAGGGTCTCGACCACCTTTGCAGAGCTGTTCTCAGCCACCAGGCTGTATTCTCCGCTGTCAGTTCTGGACACGTCTTTGATGATCAGGACGCAGACGCTGCCAGACTGGTGCACGGCCAGACGGCTGGACGGGACAACCGCGTCCTCGCCACGCATCCATTTGCAGGCCGGGGTGGGTTTTCCGGAAACCAGCGCCTCAACTCTGAGCTTGGCTCCGGCTCTGGCGCTCACTGTGTCTGGCATGACGATCTTTGGTTCCACTGCAGGTGTGAATAATTTGACTCATTAGATTGGAGATACTATCGAGGCCAGCTGAGAGCCGCTTTGAGATAATAAGTAGTGCACATATGTAGAGTCAATCCTGTATATCACTGTGCTACATGCTACTGTTATCTCCAGTACGGTAACCAATAATAATTAAGACCTGATCACAAGAAAGAAAACAAACAATGTATTTATTTTCTCAATCTGATGTAATGACTTACTCATCTGTTCCTTGATCTCGATTGGCTCTCTGGTCTCAGTGAATGAGCTCTGGCCCATGATGTTCTTAGCAGCCACTCTGAACTTGTACTTCTTGCCCTCCTTCAGTCCGCTGATGCTGATTGTCAAACCTTTCACCGTGGTGTAGGCGTTCCACAGTTCCTTTTCAGGTTCTTCATCCTCATCCTCTACCACTGGAGGTGGAGGTGGTGGAGGAGCTTCCTCTCCCTCTGGAACCTGTGGAAAATGGAAGGTTGAAGAGTAAATGTCATCAATAATATGAAAATAAACTGAAATTACTCAATTCTATAAGATCATATGTATTTGTAAAATGGCAGTGAGGATTGTTTTTTGCTGAACAAAGAGGATAGTTGATTCATCCATCAAACAGCAATACAAATCCGCAACTATTAATCAACTTATTGAATTTTTAAGCGATTTCTGAAGAAATATTTATGAAGAAATATACGGAAAAAAAAAAATAGAAAAATAAATGTAGGTTAGAAAAGGCATTTCACCTTTACATGCGTCCTAACCTAAATGCTTATAGTAAAACAACAAAACAACTGATTTAAAAAAATGTAAAACAACAAATGATTGCAGCAGTCACAAGACAAACCTCCACAGGTGCTGGAGGCTCTGGAGGAGGCTTGACCTCAATGTATTCAATGACATAACCATCAATCTTGGCACCACCATCTCTTGCGGGCTTCACCCAACCGACTGCGGCACTGTTCTTGGTGATCTCCAGAACTTCAATCTTCTCACAAGGGTCGGGCTTGCCTGAAAAAGTGAAACAGACATGGTGTGTTCAAGTGGTTCTAATAACAAATGTAAAAGAAAGAAGGGAAGGCTGTCAACTGAGCGCTTGAGTTCTGGTGCCACATCGTGTGGCGACGAGATGATACGTACTGACAGGATCGGAGGCCATGTAGGAAGTGGGTGACACCTTGGGAACTCCAGAGCCGTACTCATTGACCGCCGTGACTCTGAAGTAGTACTCTGTGCCCGGCATGAGACCGCTGACTTTGAAGGGAATCTTATCCTTCTCGACCTCGGCCTTGACAGTTGCCCACGTCTTGCGGTCGATCTCGCGCTTCTCAACAATGTAGTGAGTGACTTCGCTGCCGCCATCGACCTCTGGAGGATTCCAGGCCAGCATGGCGGATGTCTGTTTGATGTCGGTCGCTTCCAGATCCACCACGGGTCCCGGAGTGTCTGTCAGGGAAAAACAGATCATGACATTTTCATTTTAATTCAACTGTTGTATGACTTCAGCACTTTTTGTGATTGTTGACCGCAATTCAGTTGAACCTATATGCATAATTAAAAGAAAACCAGTACTGACCCAGAACCTTAACGTTGACAAACACAGCCTTCTCTCCGGCAGGACTGCGAAGCGACAGGCAGTATTTGCCGGAGTCATTGCGGGTGCTGTCGGGGATGACCAGGAATGTCATGGTGTCAATGATGTCGACTTTTCCTCTCCTGACCACGTTGTCAATACCCATCCTCCTCCACGTGACCTGGGGTGGTGGTCTACCCCTGATGGTCGCACATAGTCGGATAGGACAGCCGGCTCTCACCGTCAGACCCTGTTTCAAACTTGCGTCCAAGTCAATCTCTGGTGCCTCTGTTAAAAGGAAGAGTGCATGAGTCAGTATTGATTTAGCAATTACAGGTCACATATTGATGTTAATCCTTAGTTCCTCCCCCATATTATTGTGTGGGACTATGAACTCATTTAGTAGTAGCATTCAACAAAGTGCTCACCTAGAATCTCCCTGGGGATCACACCCCCCTCCAGGTCACAGGGCAGGCTCATGCCCACCTGGTTCTGAGCTGACACTCTGAACTCGTACACAAGCTCGTTATTCAGACTTGAGACTGTGAAATTGCACACGATCAGCTGAGCTGCCACGTTGCACCTCTTCCATCCGTCGTCTCCTTTCTTGACACTTCCCTGCGCCCTCATTTCTACAACGTAGCCAATGATGGGAGCTCCACCATCTGATACAGGCTTGGTCCAGCCCAGGGTGATGGAGGACTTGGTGCTGTCCAGGACCTTCATGTTGGTAGGAGGTGCAGGAGGCTCTGTAAGAAGACATACAGATGTTGATGACAAATCTCTGGTTTAGCTATATTTCTTTACAAACATGTGAACACAATGACATGTATTATTGGTTACTTACCAACTGTGTCCTTGGCAGTGATGGCATGTGAAGGCTTGCTCGGGCTTCCATTGCCAATTTCATTGACAGCCTTGACTCTGTACTGGTAGTCATGGAGGGGCAGGAGTCCAGTAACTGTGAAACGTGTAGCAGGGATTGGATCCTTGTTGACAGGTGACCACCTAATGGCATGCTCTTCCCTCTTCTCCAACAGATACCCTGTGATTGGCTTTCCACCATCTCTCTCAGGCTCTGACCATTGCACAGTCATCTCTTCTTTGGCAATCTTCGTGACCTCTGGGGCCTCAGGAGCATCAGGTACACTGAACTGGGTGCCCGCAACCATCGATTCACTCTCCACTGCAGGGCCAGGACCCATTTTATTCTCAGCACGAACTCTGAAGACATACTCATTGCCCTCAGTGAGACGGGTGACATTAGCTTTATTGGTGATGACAGCATTGGAGTGGACCGACCAGACTCCCCTCTTGGTCTCACATTTCTCAATGATGTAGTTATAGATATCGCAGCCACCATCATCCTCGGGCACTTCCCATGCCAAATGGCATCTGTCAATGGTTATACCAGACACCTTGAGGTCGCTGATGGGGCCTGGTCTATCCAGTACATTGAGCTTAGCATGAGCAGAGCTGGTTCCTGCACTGTTTGAGGCGGTAACAACATATTTACCAGTGTCAGTGCGCCTGGCGCCGGTGATCATCAGCTTTGAAAAGTCAACACCGGTGTCGACCTGATGCCTGGGGCCCTTCCTTATCTCCTTTGTGCTCTCATCTCTGGTCCATTTGACATCAGGCTGAGGTTTGCCCTTGACTGTTGCCTCAATAGGAATGGAGTCTCCTGCCTTGACCACAATGGTTCCATCCAGTATAATCTTGACTTCAGGCTCCACTATCTGTTCCTTGACCAGGACTTCAGGTGTGGTCACCCAGTTGCTCTCGCCTCCCTCATTCTTAGTCTGAACTCTGAATTGATAGATTTGGTTTTCGATGCACCTGTCAGCCATGAAGTAAGTCTCCTTGATAGCACCCTTATGAAGCCTCTCCCACTCTTCAGCCTCCTTTGGTTTCTTCTCAACATTATAAGCCAGGTTACGACTACCTCCATCATAGTCTGGTTTCCTCCACTTGAGGAAGCAGAAGGTCTTGCCAATCTCAGAAATGTTGAAGTCAATAGGTTCACCAGGCTTCTCAATAGGATCAACTGCTAGCACTGGGTTCTTGGTCTCAGTAGCTGGACCAGCACCAATCTTGTTCTCCGCGCTGACACGGAAGAAGTACTCACAGCCTTCAGTAAGAGGGGCCTTTATTAAGCGCTTGGTGCAGTCATTGGACACCACAGTCCATGCTCTCTGGCTGGGCTGACGGCACTCAATAAGGTACTGGTTGATCTCAGTGCCTCCATTGTCTTCAGGGTTCTCCCAGGAAACCATGCAGGAGTTCTTGGTCACATAAGCCACTCTCATGTTCTGGCAAGGCCCTGGTGTGTCCAGGACATTTACAATAATGGTGGCTTGTGCCTGTCCACTACTGTTCTTGGCATTGATGGCATATTTACCGTAATCTGATCTGACTGCATCGGTGATGACCAGTTCACATAGAGGGTAGTTGTTGTTCATATCAGTGCGCTTGTCCCGGGCTACAGCTCTGGCATCCTTGGTCCATGTGATCTCTGGGTCTGGTCTGCCTTTCACCCTTGTGATCAAACTTATAATCTGTCCTGCCCTGACGGTCAGAGAGTCGCGGCAGGATGCGTCGACAACGACCTCAGGGGGCACCAAGATGTCCTTTGCTAAGACAGTCTCGGCCAGGTCCCTGGGTTCACTATCTCCAACCTTGTTAGTGGCTCTGATGCGAATCCTGTACTCCATTCCTTCAATGAGGCCTCGAACTCTGTAGGCACACATCGTGATAAGGTCCTTGTTGATTCTGTCATACTGGGCGGATCCTGACTTTTGAACCTCAACAATATAACCCAGAATAGGACTGCCTCCGTCCCTTGTAGGCTTGGTCCAACAGATGTCAGCATAGGACTTGCTCCAGTCTTTCAGTTTCAGATTGGCAGGGGGTCCGGGTTTGGTGATGGCACGAGTGGCCTTGATGGAGTCAGAGGTGGCTGAAGGCTCGCTGATACCAGCAACATTCTCAGCAAATACTCTGAACTCGTAGCTGTTGCCTTCAAACAGACCTGAGACTCTGTATCTGAGGTCCAGCACAGGAGTTTTGTTGACTCTAATCCACTTTCCTGTCATTTCTCTGCGTTCAATCACATATCCACTGATGGGGCTGCCTCCATCATAGTCGGGCACGGTCCAATCCACTGTCACAGCATTCTCAGTGATATCAGAGCACTCTGGCAGGCCTGGTGGACCAGGCGGGTTAAACATGTGCTTGGCAATAGTGGGGGGACTCTCAAGCGGTGCGCCGATGCCAATCTTGTTCTCTGCACGGACGCGGACGATGTACTCACGGCCCTTCTCCAGCCTTGACACCTTGGCTTTGGTGCTGGTGCCGCTGGAGCTAACGACCGACCAGGGCTCCCATGACTTCTTCACATCCTTCTTTTCCACCACGTAGCTGTTGATGGGTGCGCCTCCATCATCCTTGGGTGGCCTCCATTGGATTATCATGTAATCAGGGGTAACCTCCAATATATTGATGGGTCCAATGGGTGGCCCTGGAATGTCCAGCACTGTCACATGGAGGGCAGCAGTCTTGCTGCCTGCAGGATTGGCCACAGTGAGGATGTACTCTCCAGTGTCTCCTCTCTGGCTCTCAGGGATACTGAGGGTGGTAGAGGATCCAACCGTCTCAATGTGATGGCGGCCCTCAGATGTGAGTTCCTTGCCATCGGTCACCCATCTGGCACTGGGATTGGGAATGCCTGTCATCTTGGCTGGAAGGATAATGGCAGTACCAGCTTTCACAGTAAGACCTTCAATAAGCTTCACATCAACTTCAATAGTTGGTGGCACTGAAAGAGAACAAAACAATAACAATATGATGATGTTTTCAGGCCTTTGAATGAGAACAGAAACAACATTTGCAATGAGAAATAACTCCAGAAGAATAATGTTTCCTACTTGTCTTTTCCTGACAGGTGACCGGGACGCTGGTATCAGGACGGCTCACGCCGATGGCGTTCTGAGCCTTGACCCTGAAGCGGTAGGTCTTGCCCTCCACTAGACCGGTGACGTGGGCATGGTTGTTGCTGACGGTCTTAAATGTGACCCAGTCAGTCTGTCCCTCTTCCTGGTGCTCTACAATGAAGCCAGTGATTTCACTTCCACCGGTGCGGTTGGGCCATTCCCATTCCAACCACACCTCTGTCTTTTCTGCATCAGTGTGGTGCAGGTTTTTGGGTGGGCCAGGAGGATCTAAAACATATCGAGGAAAGAGCAATGTACTGCTGATTATTGATCGTTTTACTTTTAGAGGTGAGATGGAACTATCTTGCACCCTCAGTCATTCTTACTGCTCCCAGATTGTTAGGGTTTGTGTTTTGTTGTCAGAAATGTGTTTCATGGAAAAGTAGAACGAAAACAATGTACCCAAGTTTTTTGGAAGTATAGTATAGAATGGCAGCGTTTATAGCCAACAAGAGTGAAGCCTTCAAGATTTGGAAGCTTCACAAATTACACAACATCTTGAGAAATATATTTTTGTAAAGCAAAATATAGTGATAACTTTTACTCACAGAGAGGATCGAGAGCCTTAATGGGTGTCCTGGTGACCACGAAGTCGCTCCTGCCAAACTGGTTCTCAGCAGCCACCCTGAACAGGTACTGGATTCCTTCCATCAAGTACATGGCCATCAGACTTAGCTTCTTATTGGATGCCGCGACGGGGACCCACTGCTCGGCCGCCACGTCCTTCTTATGCACGACGTAGTGGGAGATGACGGCACCACCGTTGTCCTCGGGAACCTTCCATGTCAGGTAGGCCGACTCACTGGTCACCTCAGAGATCAGCAGGTCTCTGGGAGGAGACGGCTTGTCTGGGGGAAAGGTCAAATTGAAGCTTTTCTAATTGGTTCTTATATCCAAGAGTGATTACATTTTACATTTGTGTCGGTGGACGTTTCACTCACTCAGAACAAGTACAGCAACGGTTGCCGATTTCTTTCCAGCGGCATTCTCCACAGTGATGGTGTAGTTGCCGGAGTCCGCCCGGAGGCTCTTGGGGATGAAGACTTTGCTTCTGCTGGCGGTGACAGCGACGGTGACGTGAGTAGGAACGTCACCGTCGTTCTTCTTCCAGCTGACGGTGGGCGTCGGGACGCCCTTGATGGTGGCGCTCAGGGTGATGTCAGTGCCCAGCATGGCCAAGTGGTCCCGTGACATGTTGGCGTCCAGAAGCAACTCTGGCTCCTCTGTGAGGGGGAAACGATTACTTTAGTAAAAATGCTATAGTAGATTACATTGCTATATTACATTTGACTAACACTTTTATCCAAAGGCATTTACACCGTAGACATGAGCTATTCAGGGTTAAGTATCTTGCTCAAGGACACATCAAGCAGGGCTAGCTGATCCCCCAATTGACCCACAGTTACCCTATGTAAGAACGTAAATAAGTGTGTTCTGAAAATGTCTTTGTCAAGCTATAGAGAAGTAACGAGGAGACGGTTTAAAAGAACCACGTACCCAGTCTGTCGTGGACTTTGATGGTCTGCTTCACATATGCTGGTTCAGATTTGCCGGCGGCGTTGACGGTGAAGATCCTGAAGTTGTACTCCTGTCCATCCTCCAGGCCTGTTGCTACGTAGTGGAGGTCTGGGCACTGCTCCGGGGTCTCGTTGGCCGGACTCCACTCCACAGTACCGGGCTTCTGGTACTCAACGAGGTAGCCAAAGATCCGGCCCTTCCCGTCATGACGGGGCAACTTCCACTTCAGGCTGACGGAGTCCTTGGTCTTATCGTAGGCCTCCGGGGTCACGGGAGGGCTCGGAGGCACTAGAGAACAGAAACTATAAATAAATGGGCCAAAAGCTTTGGGAGAAAACCTAGACAAATGTTTGTTTTAAGACTCATTCAAATGGTGTTTTAGTTTTGTATTAGATTTGCTTTGCGCTGACCAATGGGGTCTTTGGCCAGGATGGGTTTGGAGGGCACACTGGCGTCTCCGGTTCCCAGCTCGTTCTCAGCCATGACCCTGAACTCGTACTGACAGCCCTCCACCAGGTCCTGGACTCGGTACTGAGTGGTCGGGTACAGCGGGTCTCTGGTGGCTCTGGACCACCTCTTTGCAGTGGGCTCCTTCTTCTCAAGGACATAGTTGATGATGGGCTTCCCACCATCGCGAGGCCGGTTCCACAACACCAGGGCGTTGGTGCCGTACACCTCCCGCACTGTTGGCATCTCAGGGGCCTCGGGAACTCCTGCAGGGGGGAAGAGGCACTGGGTTACCAGTGCTCAATGCAGGCTCCGCTGAAGAGAACTGAAACATGAAAAAGGAGAAGGTGTGTGCGAAGGGTTGGAGCAGAGCGTACTGTAAAGATCTTTGGCTCTCATCTCTTCGGACTCCAGAGGGTCACTGATGCCGTACATGTTCTCAGCCAAGATCCTCATGATATACTCCCTGCCCTCCGTTAGCTTGGGGATCTGAGAGAAATACATGACATAGAAACAGCTCTGAATTTCAGCAAACCCCCACAACTGGGAGAACCAGATCTTTTTAGGTCAGCTACACATTTTTGGACCATCTAGACAAACCTTGCATGTGGTCTTGGTGGAGGCAGACGTCACCGTGGTCCAAGCTTCTCTATTGGTGTCTCTCTGTTCAATGATGTAGTTGGACACGTCAACGCCACCGGTGTCCAGAGGAGCTTTCCAGGAGATGACCATGTACTCCCTGTGCACCTCCTCAAACACCACTGGGCCAACAGGAGGAGTTGGACGGTCTGCAGGGACGAAATAAACCTCGTCAGTGTGAGAGAAATCTCCAGATAAGGACTCTTTAATGTCAGAACAAAGTAATGTTCTACTATATACCCCTTTCATTGTGTTTCTGCATCTTCACCTCTTCACCTCTATCACTGGCTTGTATCTTTATCGCTTCCATGTTTTAGAGAAACTTGTGTTTATATTTCTCAGTTCACAATATCAATTACAGTGTCATTTTTGTAGAGACACTAAAACGGCGGTATCCTGTCAACACAGGTTAAAATATCTAACAACTCTCCTACTGCCGCCATCAGTGCCGGGCCAGAAACTCAAGTAATCAGCACAAGTTGAAAGTTTTGCAAATGAAGGCTTCAGTTCTCCAGTCTGTGAGTTGAACCCTTCTATTGTATTCTAATTAAAAGATGTAGATGCTGCATCATTACTTTTTACCAATGATACCAATGATTTCAGAAGCTTCAATTGTCTCTAGAGTTCCGTCGACATACCGACAACCGTGATTTTGCAGACCCCCTTCCTGGACCCGGTGCTGTTCTCCACCACCACCACGTATCGGCCGCTGTGCTCGCGCTTGGCCTTCATCAGGCCGAGTGACATGGTGGTCAGCGTGTTCTTGAACATGATGTGTTTGTCGGCCTTCAGCTCCTCGTCGTCTCGGTACCACGCGATGGAGGGCGCGGGTTTGCCGGTGTAGCGGCCCTGCAGTAGGCAGCTCTCGCCAACGCGGACGATGACCGTATCGCGGAAGTCCAGCTCGATGGTCGGCGGCTCTGAAAGATGAGAAGACGAGGATAAAGTCAGATGAAGTGGTGACAGTCCCTCTTCTATTCATCTAGATCAATGAGTTCATCTTGCATTTAGATGAAGATGCTGGTTTATTTTGATCAGCTCGTATCCCAGAACTACAAATACTTCAGGTCTCTAAGTTTAATTTCATGGATATCTAACAGAAATTAACTCAAACCAATTGCAGCCATTCAATCTGAGTTGGTCCTCACCCAGTTCGTCCTTGCAGGTGATTGGTTTGGTGGAGAACGACGGCTTGCTGGGTCCCACTTCGTTGACAGCGATGACCCTGAGCTCGTAGGTGTCTCCCTCCCTCAGGCCGTCGTAGGTGTACTTCCTCTCCATCAGCTTCTCCTTGGTAACTCTGGTGAACTTGTCTTTGCCGATCATACGTGACTCCAGGATGTACATGGTGATCTCTGAGCCGCCGTCAAACTTGGGCGCCTTCCAGGTGACGCTGATCGTATCCTTGGTGATCTTGGTGACCTCCAGCTCCTCTGGGCGGTCAGGCACACCTGAGAGGAACACGGCACACACTTTATATATGAAGATGGTTCAGATAAAACAGAAAAATTGTGGAAAACTATTTTTGCTCGTGTGTTAAAAATGTTTTTGAACATATTTTTCTGATTTAGAAACATCTTTTAGACCACTGGTCACCATTATTTAAGTAATTGAACTCACTGATTGGATCCTTGGCGAGGAGCTCGGCGGCGGTCTCCATGAAGGGTCCGAGGCCGATGGCGTTCTCGGCGGCCACTCTGAAGAAGTAGGACTTCCCGACGGTGAGGCCGTGAGCCACGGCGTTCTGCCTGCTGGCGGTGAAGGACAGCGAGGTCCAGGCCTTGCGCTCGGCCTCGCGCTTCTCCACAACGTAGTTGCTGATGGGAGAGCCACCGTCGTTCTCGGGGAAGTACCAGTTGAGCTTGCAGGAGTCGGAGGTCAGGTTCTCCGCTGTGAAGGGGATGCCGACGGGCCCGGGGACGTCTAAGGGGGGAGGACACCAAGCGGCTCTACTTCAATAACGGAGAGTCCGAAGACACAGTCTCTTTTTGACCTGAAAACGGTGTTTTACCCAAAACTTCCACGGTGATGTTCTTGCTCTTCTCCCCTCCGGCGTTCTTGGCGGTCAGCGTGTAGACGCCGAGGTGCTTCCTGCTGCAGGGTTTGATGACCAGCGACGAGCTGATGCCCGTCGTCTCCACTTTGGCGTCGGCGGGTAACGCGGCTCCGTCTCTGCTCCAGGTGACCTCGGGGGTCGGCTGGCCCGACACGTAGGCGATGATACGGATAACGCCACCGGCGTGGACCACCATGCGCTCCTTCACGGAGGCGTCCAAATCCACCTCGGGGGCGACTGTTGGGAAGAAAGTCGACTTTATTGCTTGTTCTAAAACTGGTTGACTCGGTCCATGAAGGGACCGTGGTGGATTTGAACGACTCTCAGACCGACTCACTGTTTCTGTCGTTGACCTCGAGCACCTCCGGGACTTCTCCTGGCTCGCCGTTACCGGCAGCGTTGAACGCAGTCACCCTGAACTTGTATTTGCCGCCAGTCTTCAGACCGGCGATCACAAGTCGGGTGCCACGGATTTCTGTTTCCTTGGCCTGAAAAACACAAACATGGAGTTTCTGACGTTGTTCTTTCTCTAAAACCAAGAACCTGAAGTTCAATAAGGATTTAAAGATGAGGTCACCTTGACCCAGGCCTCGGTGCCCTCCTCCTTGTACTCCACCCAGTACCCGATGATCTTGGAGCCTCCGTCCTTAAGAGGAGGGATCCATACCAGGTCCACAGTAGACCTGGTCCAATCAGAGACCTTCGGGGTCGGAGGAGAGGGCGGGGCTACAGGAGGAGACACAGTTAACAGCCCACTCTGTGTGTTTGAACATTGACTTGTGATTTCAGAGGCGGACTCTTACAGATGGGGTCTCTGGCGAAGACGGGGTCCGTGGGGGGGCTGGTGGGTCCGGGTCCTGCGGCGTTGATGGCGCACACCCTGAACATGTAGTGCGAGCCCTCAATGAGTCCGCTGACCACGAAGGACTCGGTCATGCCCGTGGGCCGGATGGGGTCTCGGCTGACGCGGGTCCAGCGCTTGCCAGCCGTCTCTTTGCGCTCCAGCCAGAAGCCGGTGATCGGCGTGCCGCCGTCGTCCTCGGGCTCCTCCCAGCTGACGGTCATGGAGTCCATGGTGACGCCGCTGACCGTGGGCTTGTCGCACTGACCGGGGACGCCTGCAGGAAGGGTGGAAAGGTCAGCGTTCAGTTATCTCTCACGGAATACGTCCTGAATATCCCGGATTGGCAAAAATCGGATACATCCGGTGAACTCACTGTAGCGGTTTCTGGCGACCTCGGGTTCGCTGTCCAGCGGCTCTCCCACGCCGTACTTGTTCTGGGCCATGATGCGGAACACATACTCGTGTCCCGCCATCAGGCTCTCCACCGTCCAGATGCGGTCTTTGGGCTCATTGGTGACAATGACCCAGGTCTTCCGGTTGGCCACTCGCCGCCAGATCACATAGTTGGTGATTTTGGAGCCGCCGTCGTCCGTCGGCGGCAGCCAGGACAGCGTAATCCTCTCGGCGCCGATCTCCTCGAACTTGATGGGAGCGGAGGGAGGACCGGGCCGGCCTGAAACAACACGGTGATCTCTGGGTTCAGACTCCTACCAACTATGTTCATCAATAGTATTGATTACAATATAACACACGCCAATTAACAATGAACCAAATATTGACATTTATCTTTCTAATTTAACAGTTTCGGTGACATTCAAGCTGATAAAGGATCAACACTGTCAGTTTATATATTTTATTTATCCTAAAATAAAATAAAACAATTATCTTTTATGACATTTTTGGGTATCACAGGTGAGTCGGGTCAGTGTATAGGGTCCCAGGTGACCCGGGGTCAGTGTATTGGTCCCAGGTGACCCGGGGTCAGTGTATTGGTCCCAGGTGACCCGGGGTCAGTGCATTGATCCCAGGTGAGTCAAGGTCAGTGTATTGGTCCCAGGTGACCCGGGGTCAGTGCATTGATCCCAGGTGAGTTGAGGTCAGTGTATTGGTCCCAGGTGACCCGGGGTCAGTGTATTGGTCCCAGGTGACCCGGGGTCAGTGTATTGGTCCCAGGTGAGTCGAGGTCAGTGCATTGGTCCCAGGTGAGTCGGGGTCAGTGCATTGGTCCCAGGTGTTGGTCGTACCGAGCACGTTGAGCCTCATCTCCTTGGAGGCCTTGCCGAGGCTGTTGGAGGCCACCAGCGTGTAGAGGCCGGTGTCGGGCCGCTTGCCCTGCTGGATGAGCAGCGTGCAGCTGTCGTCAGACACCATCTTGTTGATGTGCTCGTCGTATTGAACCTCAACCCTGTCGTCGGTCTTGTGGGGCGGAGCCTTGAACCAGGTGAGCGTGGGGAACGGACAGCCGCGGACAGTGGCCACGATGCTGATGTCGGAGCCCTGTTCCTGTTCCATGAACTCCTTCAGCTCGATGGACGGAGCGCCTGCAGCACAGAAGGTGGAGGTCGGGATGAAGCAGCTGCGCCTAAACATTTCCCATAATGCAGCTAGATGGAGCGCTGGTCTCACAGGTCTGGTCCTGGACCACGATGGGTCCGACTGTGGTGGAAGGTCTGCTGGGTCCGGCCTCGTTGTGCGCCATCACTCTGAACTCGTACTCGTCTCCGTCAGTCAGGTCCTCCACCTTGAAGCTGGTGGTGTCCACGTCCCTCCGGTTGCACCTGCAGGTCACAAGACGGCTGTGAACAGACGAGCTCCAACCAAACTAGAGGAGGCGGTTCACAGACCCGTCCAGCAGCATGTCGACTAATCGGTACCGAGTTAGTGAAGTCATGATGGCGTCGCTCTGATGAACAATGAATCCCCTCCACCTGCTCTAGCATCCTGTCTCACTGTTGTCTTTATAATGCACACAGGTGTTGTGTTGTGTTGTCTTGAATGTGTTTGTATATTTATCTTATTTGTATATTACTCTGATTCTGGTTGTTAATATATTTTATGAAGCGTCAGTGAAGAAGACCATGTCGACCAAAAACAGAGACTTGGACCCGGTCCGACTCGGCCCCCGGTCAGAATGTGTACCTCCTCCAGGACTCCTTCTGGGCGCTGTTGGCCTCCCAGCAGAGCAGATCCACGCTGTAGTGGGTGACGGGTGAACCGCCGTCGTTCTTCGGAGCCCTCCAGGTCAGCATCACGGAGCCCTTCTTCACGCTCTGGATCTTCAACCTGGTGGGGGGGTCGGGAGGATCTGCAGACAAGAGAACATCTCATGTGACGGCTGAGCCGGTCTGTGGTCCGGGTGCTGGTCCGGGCCTATAACAATGTGGGGCTTATAGTTATAATTTTGCATAAATAGCAGCGGAGGAAGAAGACGTACGGATTGGGTCTTTGGCTCTGACGGCCTCGGCGGTCTCAGCGAGCGGGCCGAACCCGAAGCGGTTCTCGGCCCGGATGCGGAACAGGTACTCCTGCCCGTTGATCAGGTCTGGAACCACCAGGGACTGAGCAGCGCAGGCCGGGTTCACCTGGAAGCAGCAACAGAAACGTTACTGGCCGATCGGTTCACGGAGCCCCGATCTGGCCGGCGTGAGCCGCGGGGGGGCGGACCCACCTTGGTCCAGGCTTTGCCGTCCACCGCCTTCTTCTCGATGAAGTAGCTCTTCACCCTCTCGCCCCCGTCGCTCTCCGGAGCCTTCCAGGTGAGTCTGCAGGTTCCCCTCGTTACGTCGCTGACCTTCAGGTCTCTCGGAGGTCCGGGCAGGTCTGAAGAGGGAGAACCTGGTTACTTAATGCGTCTGTATTCCTTACCCCTATTACCCACAATGCATTTGACTCCAGGAGCACGCAAAGAGCCATTGAGCGTTTACGTACCGACCACGTTGACTCGGACTTTGGCCACCTTGTGTCCGGCGACGCTCTCTGCGTTGATGATGAACCGGCCGCTGTGGTTCAGTTTGCTCTCCGGGATCAGGACCACCGAGGTGGTGTCGGTGGTCCTGATCTGAGGGGACACACGTTACACGTTACGAACATTGTCGTTCATAAAGTCGTCATTCACACTTTGTTGCACGAACAAAGCAACTTTAAATGAACACGCGGCCTGACCTCGGAGTCGACGGGCAGCGTGTGGAGCTCGTTCTTCTTCTCGGTCTCGGCGGGTCCATCGAAGGTCCAGGTGACTTTGGGAACGGGTCGTCCGGCGATGGTGACGGGGATCCTGATGGGGGTTCCGGCTCTGCAGTTCAGCAGGTCATGAGCGCTGATGTCCAGAGACACCGACGGCTCGACTAGAGAACAAAGTACAGTTTGACTTTCACTCTTTTCACCAGATGTCTCAGGAATAAGTCATTATAATCAAGACTAAGAGCTGGTCTCTTACTCAGGATGTCCTGAACCAGGATGTCTCCCGTCTTGGCGGGCTCTGAGTTCCCGGCAGCGTTCACGGCATAGATCCTGAACTTGCACTTCTTGCCCTCCTTCAGGTCGGGCACGGTGATTTCGGTCGTCGGGTGGAGCTTGTCGGTGGGGTTCACCCTCCTCCAATCAGGAGAGCCCTCCTCGTGGACCTCAACGACGTAACCCTTGATGGGGCTGCCACCGTCTCTTTCTGGGGGGCTCCAGGTGAGCGTGATGCTGCTCTTGGTCTTGTCTTTAACCTCGGGAGACCCGGGAGGGCAGGGCGGTTCTGAAATAATTGTAATTTTTTACAATTATTATATTTTCTTTTTACACAAAATACAGCGATGCCTGAAAAATAATCTTTGAGTTCAACACATTGTCGAAATAACTATCAACATATATATTTATATGTGTATATATATATATATATATATATATATATATATATATATATATTATATATATATTTATATATATTTGTCAGCTGCTCTGCAGAGATGAGAACCTCCTCGAGGCTGAGCACTCACTGCATGGATCTGCCGCGAGGCGACACTCGCTGGACTCGCAGGGCGGTCCGACTCCGGCGGCGTTGCAGGCTGCGATCCTGAACTGGTACTCGGAGCCCTCGATGAGCTTGAGCACGGTGTACTCCAGGCCCTTCACGGACGGCTTGGTGAGCGAAGCCCGGTTGACGCGGCCCCAGTAGACGGCGCCGCGCTCCCTCTTCTCCAACCAGTAGCCCTGAATGGTGGAGCCGCCGTTGTCCAGAGGAGCGTCCCAGGTCACGGTCATGCTGGTCGCCGTGGCCGCGATGATTTTGGGGTTACGAGGAGGTCCCGGGAGACCGAACGGATCCTTGAGCTGGACCTTCTCTGAATCGCAGCCGTCGCTCAGACCGTACTTGTTCTCGGCTTTGATCCTGAACTGGTAGTTGCCGTTCAGGTTCAGTTTTTGGACCTGAGGGATCAGAACCAGGTCAGTGAAGATCTCTTTTGTTTAGGCGTTGAGATGGAAACACGTGGTCATGGTTTATTTCATGGATTGTTTCTTTCTTTTTTTGTATTTTGATACTAAGTAAATAGAAAACACACAGAGACAATTGTTCTGCTTGTGTAGGTCAACAGAAGATACATTTAGAGGTAATGCTTCTCCTATGAAAGTCCACACTCACCCCGTATCTCCTGTCGATGAGGTTGACGGTCAGGACCTCGAAGTCGGATTTCTTCTTGCTGGCGTCCCTGCGCTCCACGACGTAGTTGGTGATCTCGCTGCCCCCGTTGTCCTCTGGGGCGTCCCAGGTCAGGTAGCACGACTCACCCTTGATGTCGGAGACCACGATGTTTCTCGGAGGTAGAGGACGGTCTGAGAAGGCAGGCTCGTGTTAACGGACAGAGAGACATGCATGTAATATCAATCAGAGAGCAACGAGGGAAACGAGGAAAAACGACTCGATGTTCTCACCGAGGATCTCGACCCGGATAACGTGCTCCGCTTTGCCGTAGCAGTTTTCAGCCACCAGCTTGTAGTTGCCCTTGTCCTGCCTGATGGGTTCTGGGAAAGCGATCTTAGTCCTCAGAGTGGTCCTGGTCGCCTAAAGACGAGAGAGGGCAAACATATCTATTTACTCAGCTTTATTCATACACAAGGCCGTAAAAGAACAGAGGAGGAGCTTTTTAGAGGAATCTTGAAGCAGAACACGTCACTGAAAAAGGTCAAGTCTGTCCTGAAGATGGCACTCAAAACCGAAAGGTCACGGTGTCATCCGGACACCCCAGTGATGGCACGATCATTAGTAATCTGGCTTGTACTTGTTGACATATTCTCTGTACACAAGAACTCAGTTCTGACCTCTTCGGTCTCTATCGTCATCTTCTCTTCGTTTTCAGGTTTCTCGATCACCACGTTGTCCTTCATCCACCGGAGCGTCGGCAGAGGAAGTCCCTTCACCTCCGCCGGGATGTCGATGGCTGTGCCTTTCCTCACGTTGATGGCGTTGTTCTTGAAGAACTTCAGGATGGTGATGACTGGAGAAACTGTGGACAAACAAACATCTGTCACTCAACTTTTCACGTTTTGAGAGTTTGGCTTCACAAGATCGGCCTGAAGAAGACAAACAATCAAATCAAAGTTTCTTTTAAACTCTTTTGGTGTGAGTTTCATACTTTCGTCGTCCTGGATCTTGGCGGTGATGGGCTTGGAGTTATCTCCGTTCCCGACCTCGCTCACGGCATAGATGCGGAACTGGTACTCCTGGTTCTCCGTCAGGTTCTCGATAGTCGCGCAGCACTCTGTGAGGATCTTGCGGTTTGCCACTTCGAACTCGGAGCCATCCGCCCTCATCTTCTCCACGTAGTAGCCCAAGATGGGGCTACCGCCGTCGGTCTGAGGCGGCAGCCAGGCCAAGGTGATGGTGCTCTGGCTCCTGTCGGTGTAGTGCAGCTTCAGGGGAGCAGAGGGAGTTCCTGCAAAAAACGAGGAGGAATTCAGTCAACACCAAGCAAACGTTCCAAGAACCTTCAGAAGTCACAGATCTTCTTGGATGTACCTTTGGGGTCCGCTGCCAGGATGGGTCCCAGATCAGCCGGAGCTCCGTCGCCGTACTTGTTCCGGGCGATGACCCTGAAGTCGTACTCCTCGCCGGCCAGCAGGCCCTGGATGTCGCACTTGCAGGACGCTGTCTCAATGGGCTGGCGGAAGAGTTTCATCTTGGCGTCCTTTCTCAGCACCTCGTAGCCGAAGATTTCACTGCCACCATTATCCAAGGGGTCGGCCCATGTGAGAGTGATGTTCTTCTTGGTCACCACCACCGTCTTCAGGTCTACCACCGGTCCGGGGACGTCTATGGAAACACAGTCCAGGAAAAAAAAATAGTTTTCTCTTCCTGTTTAAGTTTCTTTAATAGAAAGAATAATCACCCTTGTGTCTCAAACAGAGGACAGCGATGTGAAGGTGTAAAACCTTCAGAAAGTCGGATGTTTAACTGTGTATTTATTCAGCACTGACCCAGCACGTCCACTCGGGTCTCCGCTGTCTTTGTCCCGCTGCCGTTGGTGCCGGTGATCTTGTACTTCCCGTGATCCCCCCTCAGGGCCTTCCTGATGAACAGAGCGCTGTTCTTGCCCTCGGCCTCTACGATCATACGCTCTGTGTCGATCTCCGCGTCGTCTTTGGCCCACTTGACTTCGGGCTGGGGTCGGCCGGTCACCACGGCGGGAAGCCTCAGCGGCTCGCCGGCCTTGATGATGACGCCGTTCCTCACAGAGGAGTCAAAGTCCACAGCGGGAGGTTCTGAACCACAGGGACAGCAGGAATAGTCAGCCAGAATTGAAATGTAGTTAAACGACCCACAACCAGGAGAGGAAGACCGCTTCCTGTTGCTGCTTCACAGTAAAACACTCATCAATGCTCCGGTCGGGAAAGCATTTACTATGAAGTAGCAGCAGGAAGTCTTGAATTCAATGTTCAGCTTGTTTTCTGAGGTAGTTATAGTAAAACAACTGAAAAGGAACCTGACACGAATCACCCGCAGATAATCCGGTCCCTACCTTCGGGCTCTTTCACGGTGACGGGTTCGGTCACGCCGGGAGCTCCAGGTCCGGCGTCGTTGACGGCGATGACGCGGATGTAATAATCTGCTCCCTCGGTCAGGCCGGTCACAGTGTACGTCAGCTCCTTACACCTGAACTCTGTGCTGCGGGTCCACTCCTTCTCTCCGGCCAAAACCTGGGATCAGAAAACCAGAATTCAACATCAGGGGTCCACACCTGAGGACACAGAAGGTGTGAAGGAACTCCCTGTACCTTCTCAAGGTGGTAGCCCAGGATGTCTCCTCCACCGTTGTACAGAGGAGGCTTCCAGGCTACGATGACTGAAGTCTTCCCAGTGTCCACGATCCGTGGAGTGGGGGGGCCAGGAGGCACTGTTGGGGGAGGGGCAGAGGTGGATTAGCCTACTGGTCTGAATACATGTTGGAATGGACTACATGAGGTCAGCCTGCTTGAACGCATCTTCGCTTGTCAGTCGCTTTTTTTTGTTAGACAGCAGCATCTCGACCGCCTAATGTTATATTTTAAATATGTTGTATTAAATATTTAAGGCACCATTTCATTAGAATTTGGGAACCAACTTCTTTTATCCCTCCAGCATATTGGAGAGTCTTCTAATCGACCACCAGGGGGCGCTAAGTACAAGTCTAACATTCATTTTCTTTCATTGTTTTAATCAATGTTCCTGACTGATTAAAAATGACTGTATACTCTGTGAAGAAGCAATTTAGTAGTTTTGGCTGAAATATGAAAAACACTGGAATGGTCCTGGAGAATCCCGATGAGCGGCCATAAGGGGGCGCTAACCGTACAGAAGAAGTCTGTTCTTCTGTAATAATCTTTGACTATTGTCACTAATCCTGACCAACCCCCCCCCCCCCGAAATATTTAATCAACCCGCTCTGTCTGCTAAGTTCTGACTCGTCTCCAAGGTTGTCCGATGTGTTTGAAAACTGAAAACTCACGGATGGCGTCCATGGCGACGGTGCGGTCGGTGGGCTCGCTGAAGGGCCCAGGCCCGGCCAGGTTCTCGGCACACACTCTGAAGATGTAGGTGAGCCCCTCCATGAGGCCGGTGACCTTCACCTCCAGAGAGTTCAGGAGGGCTCGGTTCACTCGGGTCCAGTGTTTGCTGTTCACCTCCTTCCTCTCGATCCAGTAGCCCAGGATCGGGCTGCCGTTGTCCTTGGGCTCGTGCCAGGAGATGCGGGCGGAGCTCGCCGTCACCTCGTGGACTCTCGGGGCGTTGGGAGCATCGGGAGGATCTGAGGGGGGGGGGGGGGGGGTGTCAATGCGTCACTCTATACGACCACCAGGTGGAAACCAATTGCATTTATTGTGCATCATTTTCAGCTGAGCTCTTTCCTCTTCTTTACTTACCAAACTGGTTCTTGGCGACCACCGGCTCAGAGACGCACGGCGGCCCGCTGCCGAACTTGTTCTCGGCAGTGACCCTGAAGATGTACTCCTTCCCCTCGATGAGCTTGGTGATGGGGAAGCTGGTGCCCTTCAGCGTGGAGGTGACGGTGATCCAGCCGATCGCCTCGTTCTGGTTGTCCTTCTTCTCCAGCATGTAGCTCAGGATCTCGGAGCCTCCGTCGTCCTCCGGGGCTTCCCAGTTGCAGACCACCGAGGTCTTCCTGATCTCGTCGAAGGTGAAGTTGATCGGAGCGCCGGGTTTGTCTGCGAGAACAGAGTCGGTCAACGTCTAATCTCAGGGGATTAACGTCTTTTATGGCTCGTATTCAACGAACCTGCACATTTAAACTAATTCCATTCCATTAATTAAATAATTAGAAAACAAACTGAAACAAGTTACTGATGAACACCATTAATTTAAGTGTAACTGATGACCAAAGTCCAGCCGTAGTCATGTGACCTCTGAAGACTCACCGAGGACGTTGACGACGCAGCAGGCCGTGGCGACGCCGTGAGTGTTCTCCACCTGGATGGTGAAGTCTCCGTGGTCGACTCTGATGGCATCGCGGATCGCCAGTGCAGCTTGACCCCTCTGGGTCTGATCCAGACCCAGACGCTCACGCATCGGAGTTAAAAACTCCTCCTCTGGTTCAGGAACCTGAAGGGGAAACATGGAACAATGTATTACACTGCAAAAATTAAAATCTAAGTAAGATTAGATATCTCACATTAAGGCAATCTATGCTTGTTTTTTGACTGACAAGATATTTCTTCTTACAAGGCAGTTTTAATGTTGGAGCATTTCACTTGTTTTAAGAAATCTTGGCAAGTCAAATTTTCCTATTCTGTTGGCAGATAATTTGGCTTATTTCAAGTAATATTCCCTCATTTTATTACTTTTTTTTCCTGTTTTATTTAGGCTGAATTTTTGCAGTGTACCCCTTTAATGATAAGTCGTACTGCATCAAGCTTTCAGGACTGGCGTTGTTGCTCTTGAGGACACAAACCTTGGCCCCTGACTTCTTCTTCTTCACCAAGGGGACGACCTTCTTGGCTGGCTCTTTGGTGACGTCCTCGTTGTTCCTCAGCCAGCTGACTTTGGGATACGGGGAGCCGGAGATGAAGGCGTCGATGCGGATCTCCTCCCCCTTCTTAATGCACAGACCGGACTGCACGCGAGCGTGGAGGGTCACCTTTGGTTTTTCTAAAAAATTGAAGAAGAGTTATTAAAAAAATGCGGCTACTTCATTTTAAACATAGAAATACAATTTATAATGTATTTTAAAGCATTAGCGGTTCTTCTTACCGACGGGGTCTGCAGCCTTCATGAACTGAGAGCTGCGAGACGGCTCGCTGACTCCGGCGGCGTTCTCTGCTCGGACTCTGAACTGGTACTCCACGTCTTCCTTCAGGTCCGTCACCACGTAGGAGAATCCGGGAACCAGGCTCGGGGTGACCCTCTCGTAGCGGTCGCCATCTTTCTCCATCTTCTCCACGATGTAGCCCTGGATGGGACAACCGCCGTCGCAGTCCGGAGCCTTCCAGGTGATTTTAATGGACTTGGATGTCGGGTCCTGAGCCTCCACCTGGATGGGTGGGTCGGGTTTCTCTGTGGAATTGATGTCAACGACAGATAGTAAACATCTGAACTTTTTATAAAGACAAGACAACAAGGGTCAACATATTCCAAGTTTCATCTCATTTAATTGACGGGATTTTCCTCGAAGTCTCCTTCCACAGACTTCCAAAAGAAACATCATTACATGTCTAAAGTTATGGATGCTTTCATGTGATGTCAGGTATCCAAAGTATTTAGATCTCGTGGATCTAGTCATCGAGCTGAAGACTTACGCTTGACTTCCTCCGTGATGACCGGGTTGCGGAGCTCCAGATGTGCTCCGGCTCCGACCTTGTTGACGGCCTTCACTCTGAAGTAATACTCGCAGTTGACGTAGAGGTCCTTGACGGTGCAGGTCAGGACGTCCTGCCCCGACGTGACGGGCATGTAGGTCTTCTTGGAGGCCTCTCGGCGCTCCAGGGTGTAGCTGACGATCGGGGTGCCGCCGTCATCCTCCGGGGCTTCCCAGCTGATCTTGCAGGAGTCCTTGGTGACGTCGCTGGAGGTGATGTCTTTGCACTGACCGGGAAGTCCTGGAAGAAAGAGCGTTAATGCGTCTCGTGAAATGCATCCAGAAAGTGGGCTAGAAACATGCTGAAGTCGTGACGTGTCCATGAAGCACATCCTACCGATGACTGTGACATTGGCGGTCCCGGTGGCGGTTCCCAGACTGTTCTCCAGGGTGATGGCGTAGGCGCCGGCGTCGGCCCGTGTGCACTTGAGCAGCTCCAGGTGGGCGCTGCTCATCTCCACCGTCATGGAGAGTCGGTCGTCCGCCTTGCACTCCACCGCGTCCTTCTGCCAGACCGTCTTGGGTGTGGGGATCGCCCTGTAGGGGATGTTCAGGTGCAGCTTCTCGCCTTCGACCACGACCACGTCCTGCCCCTCCAAATCCATGGTGGGAGCACCTTGGGACCAGAGGACAGGATTCATGTTTAGAACTGGTCAATGTTTTGATTCAACTTCTGTCTAATTCTTAAATTAAAAAATCTTTTGATTCTTACAGTCGGGATCCTTGGTGAAGACCTTATCAGAGACCTCGGAGGGATCGCTGACGCCGATGGAGTTGATGGCACGGACCCTGATGACGTACTTCTTCTCCGGTTTGATCCCATCGTCAATTCTGAAATTGAGCTCTTTGATGGGCCTGTTGTTGACCCTGAGCCACTTGAGCTCGGGACGGGCCTCGGCCACCTCCACGTGGTAGCCGGTGATTGGGTTGCCGCCATCTTTGGCCGGTGGTTTCCAGGTGACGTTGATGTGCACCCTGCTGGCATCGGGGATGGCCACCTCCAGAGGAGGAGATGGAGCGCCTGGAAAGAGAAGAGGACGTCTGAGTTTACATCTGAAATGTTTCTGACTGTGTTGGAAAAAAAGATCTGCAGATTACATTGTATATTTATATGTCTGCTATTAATATTCTACGGTTTCTTACTGCTTGCATCCTCGATGGTGAGGATCTCGGTGGGTTCACTCGGATCTCCGACTCCGGCCTCGTTCTCGGCTCGGACCTGGAACTGGACCTCAGAGCCTTCGTCCACGTCTGTCACCTTGAACTGCGACTGTTTGTCCGGAGTCTTGCAGCACTTCAGCCAGCGAGTTCCCAGCTTCTCTTTCTTTTCAATCACGTACCTGAGGAGCAGAGTTACTCCGTTACTCACGGATCATTACCTCACAGCAGTCTACACGGTAGTTTTAGAGCTGTTTATGGTCTTACTTGGTGATGGGCCTTCCCCCGTCGCTCTTGGGAGCTTCCCATTTCAGTTCCACGTGTCTCTTGGTCACCTCCACCACAGTCAGTGCATAAGGCGGTCCAGGAGTTGCTGTAAAAAACATGATAAACATTCATATCTATAAGCACTATAAGCACTGAGGCAACTTGTCTCCTCAGGGTCTTAAAATGAAGATCTTGCTAGAAGAAGTCCCTCAAAGAAGCTGGGCCCTGAACGTATGCCTAACTTTAAGTATGAATACAATTTAAACAGGTGATTTATATAGAAATGATCTCCCGGTACAGTTGTCTTAGACAAGGTTATTAATTAAAGAAACTAAACTGTTTGATCTTTTAACATGGAGGTGAAAGGAGATCGACTCTCTTTTGGAGTCCTTAGTGGCCATTTGAGGAACTGCATCTCCTCAATCCCGCAGGTCTCGGGTGCCCGCTGAGAACTTACTGAAAGTGTCTTTGGCGAGCACGGCGTCCTCCAGCTCGCAGAATTCACCCGTGCCCACGGCGTTCTCGGCGGCCACGCGGAACACGTACAGTGACCCCTCGTTCAGAGGGGTCACCGTGTACTTCAGCTCCTTGACGGTGGTGTCGACCGACTGCCAGGCCTTCCGCCTCACGTCCCTCTTCTCGACCACGTAGTTGGTGATGGGCGAGCCGCCGTCGCTGCTGGGAGCCTGCCACTTCAAGTCGGCGTTGGTCTTGGTGATGTTGGCCACTTCCAGCCACTGAGGAGCTGACGGAGCATCTGTTGAAGAGAAAAAAGGTGAATGAAAGTCGGCGTTTGTCAGATTGAAGCCCTGGTCGCACATGGTTGGTGCTAGATTGTCTTGTTGAGTCATATTTTCTACAAGGACTCAAGGCTCAACCTCCCACTGCCCTCAAGTTTGCACTTACAAAGTCTCTCCTTGCAGACCACGGGCTCGCTGGGCTCGCTGGGTTCGCTCTCGCCGGCCTTGTTGGCGGCCTTGACCCGGAAGGAGTACTCCTGCTTCTCTATCAGGCCCTGCAGCTGGTGCTCGGTCTGAGGAATGTCCTCTGCGATGCGGATCCATTCCTCGCTCCCGGCCTTCTGGAACTCGATGATGTAGCCCTCGATCTTCGCCCCGCCGTCGTGCTCTGGCCTGGTCCACGCCAGCACCGCCGAGGTCTTGCCCACGTCTCTGACGACGGGTTTACCAGGAGCCCACGGAGGATCTGAAGAAGATTGCAGCGTTGTTATAAACATCCGATTGCTTTCACATCCGATTGCTTTCACTTCCAATCCTATCACTTCTACAAAATGGAAGCAGTTCAAGTGTAACAGTCCTTTCAAAATAGTCCTCGATACGTCGATGGCAGCAGTTGTTGACGTACCGATGGGATCTTTGACGAGGATCGGATCGGTCTCCACGCTCGGTTTTCCCGGTCCGGCCAGATTCTCAGCCAGAACCCGGAAGCTGTACTTCTTCTTGGTGGGGAGTCCCTTCACCCTGAGGCCAATGGAAGCAGGGTTAGAAAAACACATATAAACACATTTCTTGAACCTCCTTGGCTGTGATTACTTACCTGAAGGTTGTGTCCTTGATGGGCAGTTTGTTGCATCGGATCCACTTGTCGCTCTCTGGGTCGAACTTCTCAACCCAATATCCGGAGATGGGATTGCCACCGTCCTCATCGGGCTCGAACCAGGTGAGAGTCACGGCGTCCTTGGCGATGTCGGAGGGAGTGACTCTGGTTGGAGCACCCGGGGGATCTGAAACAGGTGGACAATAAACTTGCTTAGTAACGGCATTGTATTTATTTGTATTCAGTTTTGTAGTTATTCTCATTACTATCTTCCTAAAATCAACCTCATTGGCAGTGTTTGTTATATTTTGTAATGACATTTTAACCACTAAATTCTGGTTTACATTATGACTGCCTTGTGATTTAGAATTTTGCTGTAAAACAACTCACCGAAGGAATACTTTGCAATGATGGGCACATGCTCTGCCGGTGCACCGATGCCGTACTGGTTCTCAGCGCTGATCCTGAAGACGTACTCCTTCAGAGCCGCGAGCTTGCAGGCCTTGAAAGTGGTGTGTTTCACCGTGGCCGACAGCTTCACCCACTCCTCCTTGTCTGTCAGCCGGCTCTCCACGATGTAATTGGTGATGGGCGAGCCGCCGTCGTCCCTGGGCGGATTCCACGCCATGAGGCACGACTCGTTGGTGATCTCTGAGATGTCGAAGGCGGCTGGAGGGCCAGGCTTATCTGGAGGAGGAGATGCAACATGAAGACAACTCCAGTACATCCAGGTTGGTTGTGTCTCAGGAACTGCCCGTGTTGACACACTTCTACAGTTACCAGACCTCGAATGAGCTGAACATACTGAATGTAATATTAATACAACTGAACGAGTCAATGGAGTTATGTTTCTAGTCGGTCTGGTTTGTTATATTTATAAGTATTTGAAATGGCTCGTTTAGCTTTTTAACCAAATGTCAAGATCTGACTTGAGATGACTCTGATACCGAGTTGTTGAAGAGAAGTCTACTGGGTTGTGGGTTGACCAATGTTCTGCTAAACTGGATGTTCTGGCTGGAGAAGCAGCTCGTTGTAGTTTGGGGGTCCAGGATTCACAGAACAGATAAACTACCATCCGTACCAAGGATGTTGACGTCGATGGTGGCGGTGGCGCGGCCGCAGGAGTTGACCGCCTCGATGATGTAGGTGGCGGTGTCTTCCCTCGTGGTGTTGCCTATGGACAGCTTGGAGTGTCCCGGCTGGGTGTCGATGGCGATGCGATCATCTGCCCGGAGGACCAGGTCGGCCTTGGTCCACTTCACCCGGGGGTCGGGCTTTCCTTTCACGTCGGCCGGAAGCTCGATTTTGGTCCCGGCCCTGGCGGTCAGACCGGCCAGCAGCTTCACATCCAGCTGGATCTCTGGAGGCTCTGTTGAAAAGAAAAGATGTCAGGAAAGCATTTACTCAATAAATCCCATCCTGCATAGAGAACGGTGCTCCAGATCCCCTTCATCTTAATCGTGGTTCTTTTACTTTTCCTAAGGTCCCATTTTACTCCTTTGTACATATTCTGACATCACTGATAAGTCTCAAGCTGAATAAAAGACGTGTTCCAGAGAGATCCTGTAAGGTCTGTTTTAATAAAGAGTAATGCTGGAAGGTTTCTTTCCCATTGAGCCCAGTGACCCATTCCCATTTAAATATGATGCAACCCCCCCAAGACTTGGTTTCCCATCCTATCCAATGCAATGTTATTCCCGTTCATCGCTGTCCCACCTCTGGCGTCAACGGCCTGGATCTCATCGGTGGCCCTGCAGGGTCGGCTGTCTCCCAGCTTGTTGATCGCTCTGATCTTGTAGGCATACCACTGGCCCTCGACCAGGCCAGTCACCTCGAACCTGTGAGCACACAACCAGGTTTTATACGAGACTATCACAAAAAATATAGAGCATGATGCAAGTGGACTCAAAACAAAAAGATCTTACTTGAGTTCAGGGATGGGGTCCCCACAGGGTTCCCACTTGTCGGTGCCGCGCTGACACTTGTCCACCACGTAGCCTTTGATCGGGGCGCCGCCGTCATACTTTGGAGGCTCCCAGGACAGGAAGATACTCTTTCCACTCTTATCGCGCCACTTCAGGTTCTCGGGAGGATCAGGCACAGCTGGAAGACACAAAGACGGGATGTCAATGAGATTCTGGATATTTGTGTAATGTTTATACCCGGTGGAAACTTCAAATCTAATTTTCTCAATAACAAAAAGGAAATCGATGCCCTTAGAACTCAATTTCACGTCATGAAGTTTGCTTCACTCTGAGCTTAGTGGAGTCAGACTGTAAGAATAAAGACTCACTGGCAGGAGAGGAGACGTTGACGGGCTCGTCGATGTAGGCCGGCTCTCCGGGTCCACACTTGTTGCAGGCGGTGACGCTGAACAGATACTCCTTTCCTTCAACCACGTCGGTGATGGTGTGCTCCAGGTCCAGGATGCCAGTAGCCACCTGGGAAAACATTACCGCAGGAGTGATGCATTAACTCACGAGCTGCAGCAGACGTATTCATTGCCTAAAATATCTTTAAAGGAAGCTGCTGAAGTCAGATCAGTAGATCCTCTGACAGGTAAAACAAGGTGTACCTTGGCCCAGGTCTTGCGAGACACTTCTCTCTTCTCGATCTGGAAGTGGGTGACTGGACTTCCACCATCGAGCTCCGGAGTCTCCCACATCAGGTGGACGTGGTGACGGGTGACCTCGGCCACCTTGAAGTCCTTAGGAGCACTAGGGCATGCTGGGAGAATAAATGTAGAACACAGGAAATGAACAAGTGCTTAAGAAAGTGAAGCATGCGGAGAAAAAGGGTTGACTGGCGGCTTTACCCAGCATGCATTGGGTGAGGACCTCCCTGAAAAGGTTGTTAGTTAACCGTACCGATGACGTTGACATCAATCTCTCCGGAGACGGACGAGACGTCGTTCTCCAGCGTCAGGGTGTAGGTGCCCTTATCCGGGCGGACGCTCGGCGTGATGGTCAGCTCCGTGTACGCGGGCTTCGTCACCATGGAGACACGCTCGTCTGCGGTGGTCAGCTCCTTCTCGCCGAAGGACCACTTGGCGACGGGCGTCGGGTACCCGGTGACGGGGACCCTGATGGTGAGCGGCTGAGGGGCGATAACCTCCAGCCCATTTCTGAAGCCACTGAGGTCAAAGGTCGGTCCAACTGCCAGGAGGGAAACATTTTCATTTAGTTTGCAGGAACAGAGGTCGTCGACTCAAACTGCCATCCGGTGGATTGTTGTAGTCAAGTCGGCAAATCTTTGAATGGATTGTAAAATAACATCCTAACAACAGATTTAAGTCCGGTGCCTGTTCGAGGGTTTGGTTCGTACCGTGAGGGTCGTCGGCGAGAAGCGGTCCCAGCTGCTCGGCTGGATCGGATACGCCGGCGGCGTTCTCAGCACAGACTCTGTAGACGTACTTCTGACCGGGTTTCAGACCGGACATCTGAGGAACCCAACGACACATTACAAACCACAGTCAGCGCTGATGAACCGCTGAAGCCTCACGGCTGAAAGGTCAACAATAGAAAACAGACAATGGAAAATGGAGTCGTACCCGGTAGGAAAGGTCGGGGCACAGTCTGGCGTTGCAGCGGACCCACTTGTCGGCGCCATCGTCGCATTTCTGAATAATGTATCCGGTGATCATGCTGCCGCCGTTGCTGGTGGGCGTCTCCCAAGTCAGCGTGACCGCCGTCTTGATTTGGTCGCTGAAGTTCAGGTTGAGAGGCGGACTCGGCCGCTCTGCAGGCACAACAGAGACAAGGTTAAAGAAATGAGATCAGACGACCACGAACAGACATTCTAGCTGCTGGATTCCGCTCACCGATGGGATCCATGATCTGGACGGGTTTGGTGGCAGCGCTGGGCTTGCCGATACCGGCCTTGTTCTCGGCGCAGACTCTGAAGATGTACTCCTTGTTCTCCACCACGTCGCTCAGCGTGGCCGAGCGGTCGGCGGCGCCGCAGACGACGGCCGCCTCCCACTTCACGGCGGTCCGGTCGCGGAGCTCTACCACGTAGGCGGTGATCTCAGAGCCGCCGTCAGACTTGGGAGGCTCCCAGGTGACGGTGGCGCCGAACCTGTTCACCCCGCCGACACCGACGTTCTCCGGAGCCTCCGGAACGTCTGATGATAGCAAAACACATGAAGGACTCGATTGAAGTGAGGAGACGGCGTGCGAGTGGAAGCTTTGCGAGTGGAAGCGGGGACCTTTGGCCGTTTCTTACCAAACTTGTTCTTGGCCTGGACGGCCTCCTCGGTGGCGACACTTGGTCCGCTGCCGACTCTGTTTCGAGCGCAGACTCTGAACAGGTACTTGGAGTCCTTCTGGAGGCCGCTGACACAATACTCCGGGGTATCAGCGCGGTCTGTAGCCACCGTCCAGGTCTTACGCTTCGCGACGCGTCTCTCTACCACGTAGGATACAATCTTGCTTCCGCCGTCGCTCTCGGGCTCCTCCCAGGCCAAACTGACCTCACCATCGGCGGTGTCGACCACCCTCAGGTTCTTGACGGGGCCCGGGACGTCTGGAAACAACCCGTGTGACGTTCTGACCTACTTAATCTAGCAGTAAGCCAATCACAGGCACCGGTTTGATCTCCAGACTCACCTATCACGTCCAGGTTGATGAACGCCTCTCCCTCGCCATGCTTGTTCTTGATCACCACCTTATACCGGCCCCGGTCCATCTTTCCGGGGCTCTTCAGGCGGAACTCAGTCTTGTCGGCGGAGGTGTCGATATTCTGGACGGGCAGGCCGGCGCCCTCGTGGAACCACTCTGCGTCGGCTCGAGGGTAGGCGTCATACGGCACGGTCATGACGAAGGGCTTACCTGCGTCCGTTACCAGGTTCTGGTCGGTGGTTTTGATCTTTGGAACAGCTGCAGAGGAGATAGAAGAAGTCTGTAGCGTCTCTGAACTACGGAGGAATCCCAAATCTACCAAAGATCGGTGCATCTGGCAATGTCTTTACTTTATTTGAAATGACCCCAAATCATTTCCCCCTCAGATAATTAGACATCCCTTATATTTAGGCTGAAGGGGGTTTCAGGCTGTGCTCTTCACGCTATTGATGAACGAGTATGTCAGTGTGAACTCACCTGCCAGCTCCAGCTTGGCTCTCGCGTCCTTGTCTTTTGCTACGATCCTGTACTCTCCCTGGTCTCGAGGTCGGATCTCACAGACCTGCAGCCTGTGGACTTTGCCCTCGCTGATCATCTGGTATTTGTCTCCCTGGACGATGATCATGTTGTTCCTCATCCACTTCACCTCCACCCGGTCCTTGTTGAGCTCCACCTCGAACACCAGGTCGGAGCCCGGGGGTTCGAACGCGTCCTGAGGCGGTCTCACGATCTCCACCGGGGTCTCTGCAGGGGGGCGAGAACAATATGTGAGCATCCAAGAGAGAAAGATTCACAGTCACAAAAGAAAGATGAGGAGAACATAGGAATTTACCTTCAACAAAGAGTCTGGCTCTGGTCCTCCTCTCATCCACGCCACAGGCATATTCACATTCATCATCCGGTCTGCACACCTTGACAGTCAGACTGCACGTCTTGCCTTCTTTTTCCATGTGATATCTGAAAACACACAAGGGTCAAAGGTCAGCAAGCAGGTAGCCAGAGGAGGCTGTGCTGACAGTTGTTTAATTGTCGTGTTGTGTCTTTAACAACTCATGTCTACCTCGGTCCTTCTCTGATCTCCCGTCCGTTCCTGTACCACTTCACCACTGCCTTCTCTTTGCTCAGCTTGCAGGAGAACTCGGCGTCCTCAAACTCGGTGATGGTCTGGTCCTTGAGCTGCGCCGCAAAGTCCGTCGGCGCTTCGCTGATGATCAGCTCGGCGCCGCACTTGTCGTCGCCGAGGACGGCGGTGTACTCGCCCTCGTCCTCCATCACGCAGTCCTTGACGGTCAGGGTGTGCTTGAGGCCGTCGGCTCTGTAGACCACGCGCTTGCTGAGCGTCACCTCCTGGCCGGCCTTCATCCACTTCACCGTCACCTCGGGCCGGTTCACCTTACAGACGAAGCTGATGGTCTTCTTCTCCTGAGTCTCCACATCCTCGATGGGGTCCAGGAACTTCAGCTTCTCCTCTGTTGTGAGCGAGAACACATCGTGAACCCCCAAACTACCATATCAGAGAACCCTAAACGCAGCACATTGGAGGTCAACGATAACCGTTTGTTTGCCCTTACCGGACACCTTCGCGCCGGCGGTGCTCTTGGCCTGCTCCGCCCTCTGGTTGGTCAGGCTGACGGTGTAGTTGGCCTCGTCGGCCTTCTGGGCGTCTCTGATCCTCAGGGAGAAGACGTTGTCCCTCTGGGCCATCATGTACTTGCTGCTCTCAAATATCGTCTCCTCGTTCTTCAGCCACTTGGCCTTCGCTCCCTCGGAGTTCACCTCGCAGTTGAACACAATCTCACTTCCCTCCTTCACCTCTGTGTCTTTAATCGGCGTGATGATCCTCAGTTTTTCTGGAATGAGATACAAAGGGGGATTAAAACCAAACCGTCGGTCTGTTACAACCGGACCTGGAAGACGAGAGAGCGGGTCTCACCAATCACAAGCAGATCGGCGGAGGCTTTCACTCCGCCGATGTGGGCAACGTAACCTCCCTCGTCCTTCCGCTCGCAGCTTTTCACAATAAGAGCTCTTCTTTTTCCTTCACTGACGACGGTGTACTTGTCCCCGGTTTCCACCTCCTTGTCCCCTCTGAACCATTTGACCTCGTAGGAGTCTTTGGAGACGGAGCAGGCAAACTCGGCCTTCTCGCCCTCCACCACCTCCTGCTTCTGAGGGCGGGCGATGAACTCGGCCGCCAGCTCTGGAGAGAGGAGAAGAGAGGAGGAGGAGGAGGAGGAGGAGGAGGAGGAGGAGGAGGAGGAGGAGAGAGGAGGAGAGAGGAGGAGCAGTTAAAGTGATTATTCTGTATTGAAATTAAGTACATGAAAGCCCCATCACCTCAGACATTTTCCATCCCTCGTTTAAAACAGCACTTAAAACCCATTCATTCAAATCCTCTTTCCTGTGATACCAGTTTCTATTTTGTTTCTAACTATTGTATCTTACTCGTTTTGCTGTTGCTTCTATTGTTTGTCTTTACCATGTAAAGTGCCTCGTGTACCTTTTACAGCACTAAATGAAATGAACCGGCGAGCTTCAGAGGACGGACAGTTGGATTCTGTGGACAGAACCAGGCGAGCTGTTCCCCCTGTTCCTCGTCTTTAAGCTGAGCTGAGCGACATTGAGCTGGCTATATTATTTTCACATCATCACATCTTCATCCTCATCTTCTCACCGTTGAGTTTGAGCGTGGCCGACGTCTTGACGGTGGGACTCAGCCTGCAGTTGTACTCGCCGGCGTCCTCCATCCTCAGGTCCTGGATGATCAGGATCCTCTTGCGTCCGTCGGGGATGTGCTCGTAGCGGCCGCCCTCCGGCAGCTCCTCGTCTCCTTTGTACCAGGTGACCTCGGCGCCGGCCTTCGACACCTCGCAGATCATCTTCACGCTGTCAGTCTCCGTGCCCTCCACGTTGGACAGGTTCTTGGTGAACCTGGCCTCCTCCTCTGTGACCAGGGAAAGAGGGTTAAATGTGCCCCGAGTGTCGACTCTCAGGCTTTAACCTTTCGAGCCACTGTTTATAACATCAGACACACGTCTAAACATGCATACCGACCCTTCAAGTCTCTGCGTAACCATGTTAAAGACATGTGGTATATATATATATATATATATATATATATATATATGTACATATATGTATAGGCATACAGTATGTCTGTAGGTATATGTTTCTCACCGATGACCGTGAGCATGCCGGAGGACTTGGAGGTTCTGGCGTCACATTCGTACTCGGCCTCGTCGTCAAACACAGACTTGTGC
This sequence comes from Liparis tanakae, assembly GCA_036178185.1. Classification (NCBI taxonomy): domain Eukaryota; kingdom Metazoa; phylum Chordata; class Actinopteri; order Perciformes; family Liparidae; genus Liparis; species Liparis tanakae. The sequence continues at coordinate 8,495,875 of CM070107.1, forward strand.
ACGATGAGGGTCCTCTGGACCCCCTTAGCGAGGATCTCGTACTTCTTTCCCTTCCTGATCTCGTTCCCGTCTTTGAACCAGCGGACCTGAGCAAGGGAAAAACGCGTTTCATCGTCCAAACCCTTCTAAAGCCATGCGGCGGCCGAGCTGCTTGCCGATTGGTCGGCGGGTCTCACCTTGGCGGATTCGCGGGACACTTCACATTCAAACTTAGCAGATTCTTTCTCTTTGACCTCGACGTCCGTCAGCGCCTTCGTGAACTCCACATGAGGAGCTGAGGACAACACGCAGATTCAAGATCAGATAACGCTCAACCATCTGTTCATCTGACCCTCAAGGCTATAAAGTACGGAAGCTGAAGAGGGTCAAATCCTTTGAGAAATACCCCCAAATGTAAGCAAACAAACATGAGAATGAAACCGGACGGCGGTGTGGTTCTTACGCGTGACCTCCAGGAAGCAGGAGGTTTTGAAGTCTTTGGCGTCGCACGTGAACATCTTGGCGTCATCCGGAGAGCAGTCGTGGATCACCAGCGCTCTCTTGCGTCCTTTGACGACTATCTCGTACTTCTTGGTCTTCCTGACCTCCTGCCCGTCCCTGAACCAGCGGACCTCTGCGTTTTCTCTGGAGACCTCACACTCCAGCGTGGCGGTCGCCTCCTCCTCCACCGTCTGGTCCTCCAGAGGCTTGGAGAACTCCACCGCCGGCTCTGCACACACACAGCCGTGTGATCACACCATCAAGGATTCACTGTGATGCGTTTGAGTGTCTGCGGGGCGTTTGAGTGTCTGCGGGGTGTTCAAGTGTCTCACCTCTGATGATGAGGTGAGCCTGAGTCTGGAAGTCCGTGCTGGTCAGTTTGACCTCGCCGGCCTCCGACAGTGTGACGTCTCTGATGGTCAGAGCGTGAACTTTCCCCACCACACGAGTCTTCACCTGAAACACAAACGTATTCAGATTTTATTCACCTGCAAACGAAGGAGTTCAAGTATCTCGGGATCTGTTCGTGAGTGAGGGTAAGGCGGACGCCTTCCATTCGAGGTTTTCCAGGCGTGGGAGGAGACCCAGAGGAAGACCCAGGTCAGCCGGAGGGATTCTGTCCCCCAGCTGACCTGGGATCGTCTCGGGTCCCCAGAATGAGCTGGAACATGTTAGGGTGAAAGGGAAGCCGACCCCAGAGAGGAGGATGATAATGGATGGATGTGAGTAATCTATCTACATATAAGGAGCTGCCGATCTGTGAGTTCAAGATAACAGCGGCTTATTTTTAACTGCAGCTTCCACGCGGTAAAACATATTCGGTTCAGTCTCTTCAAAACATTCCAGCTCATCAAATATTTTCTTTTATTAAGTAACTTCTATCAAATAAATTTAAATAAAAAATTTAATATGCACAAGAATCAATTAGAGAGAAAGAAACAAACCATTCTTTCCCAAACACTGCACCACTAGTTGTACCTCTGGTATCACATACTGCAGTATAGTAAGTATAAAGAAATATATATATAAAATATATATACCAGTATATATAAATACAAATTAATATATATATCGAGAAAAACAAATAATATATATATCTATACAGAAATATATATATATACAAAACAAGTTTAGTTCTGCGTGTTTAGTTGTTATGGTTTCTCTGAGTGAAAGACTTTTTTCTGCTCTCCTTTGAGAAAGCGGACTCACCCGCTCGCTGGCCTCCATCTTTTTTCCTCCCAAGAACCAGTCCACCTCGATGCCTTCGTAAGACAGCTCGCACTCGAAGGTCGCCGTCTCCCCGGCCGTCACCGTCACGTCCTTCAGGGGACGCAGCAGCCCGATGGACCGAGCTGAGGGACGAGAAGACATAGTTAAACGTACCAGCATGCATCTGGTGAGGTTTGTTTGCTGCTGGCAGCGGAGAGGCGGGCTCCTCCAATCAGAGACGAGCCTCTCACTTGAGATAAAGTCTGCGGCAGCTAAAATAAACTCAGCTCCTGATTGGCTACAGACTGACAGAAGGCACTCAACACGTTGTTCTGCCAGGGACACAAAGTAGAGATTAGAAATCATCTTTGTCTAAAAATGCTTTCATTCATTAAAAGACTCTTTAAAAATCGATTTAAGTTGCTGCTAAAGTTTTTGTTCATCTGCCAGATTTAAATGCTTTCATAATCCTTCCAACATTTGAATAATAGAAATATCTTCAACTTGTCTCGACTCTAGAAGAAGCTAAAGGCATGAAATTTCATATTGAATCTAATAATCTGAGAAATGTCTTGATTTCTTTGACTGAATGAGGATCTTGTATTTCAGTCCCTGCAACATTCAGAGCCCTGGAAGCCAGAGGACCAGCTCTGACACCTGGAGGCCAGAGGACAGCGAGCTCACCTTTCACTCGGAGCTGAGCGTTGGATTTGGCGTTGGCTGCTGAGAAGTCGACGCCTCCGGCCATGTCCAAGCGGACGTTGTAGAGGATCAGCATGTGTTTGGTTCCTTCCTCCTTTATCTCAACATCCTGGGGAAGAAGAATGGTTCTGGGTTCAGGTTTCCTCCAAATAAATCCAATCTTGACTTTTTTGAAAGCCTTGTTCTTAGTTCACATTATCCAACCTGAAACATTACAGCCGATTCTATTTGTGATTCTTACCGCCCCATCTATTCATATTTTATTTTTATATATTAATTCCCTAAATTATATTTAAATCAGTTTTTTAAATTGATAAAGTTTTTTTTATAGGAGATTTTAATAAATAAATGGATTGATATTTTGATTTCTGTATCACTGCATCCATCTCATGTTTATATCTCGAATGCTTTCGGCAGAAGAGTACAACCCACTCATTGCTGAACTTGATCCTTGATCTTGTTCTTACATATGGCAATGACATTTAGCATTTCACATGATTTCTTGTTCTCTTCTCTTCTTGTCAGACCACGAATCCTCTTTGAGTGAGTTTACTACACTTCTGTACACAGCTTCATACTAGTCTCAGATACACTGCTAAGACTACTAACTAACAAACAGATAGCTTCTACTAATTTCTCAATTTATCTTCACTCATAAAGATGTCTCAATACTTTGAACTGATAATACAAAGAACTGAGTCAATTGTTAGTCCGTCCCAGATTGATCATCTTGTTGATAGTGCCTGGAGTCATCTGATTGATGACACATGGAAGATAGCCCTCTGAAGAAAGAGAAGAGGAGGAAGAGAAGAGAAGCTCCCAAGAAGGCCCTCACCTCAGATAACATTAAAAGCAAAACATTAAAGCATGAAGAATAACACTTGAAAGATTTGGCGGAAGACTAATCAGCTTCTGAAGAAAAAGAAGAAGGAAGGCGTTATAAGAAGCAAAGCAGAATAAGATCAATAAGCAAGAAGAAAGAATAAGAATCAGTAATCAGATCTTAAAAGAATAAGCCAGAAAGCTTTAGCTTAGCAGAGTATTCCCAGAGAGCACAGTAGTGGCCCCCCAGTATTCCTATAGACCTCAGAGTAGTAATGACTTTTTTGACTTAATCAATGAGAAGATTTTGAACCATTAGGGACAAGATTAATAATCTCCTGCTCTTAACCAGTGCCAATCTGTCCTCAAGTGGAATGGTATTGGAAAACCCCTGTATGTCCTGGTAATATTTTTAGATGTTTTTTCTTAATGGTTTTGAAACCAATTATCTTTCTCTTCTATCTTTTCCACTCCTTCCTGTCTCTTGGACTTCCTTATTCTTTGCAGCTCGCTGCTTTGTTCTTTTTTTTTTATAATGTTATGTTTTTTATTTAATTGTTTGTCTTATGTTAACAGCCACGTTACCACATCCCTTCAAAGTAGCTGTAATTACCTCTCCTGAATTATGCCAGGTCCATCCAGGATCTTTTCTCTTTACTAGACTCCCCTTCGATCTCTCCTCCTCTCCCCCTCCTTGAGGTCTCTTGATGTTGTGTGTGATAGCAGTTCAGAATCATTTTCTACATCAGAATAGTTTATTTGAAGAATTTCATCAACAACACAGAGAGCACACAGCACAGACAGATTGATGTGAGTGGGATAATGGCAGCAGATAAAGGACTTCATTCTCTACTCTTCTCTTTAGACCTTAGTTAACTGCACGAATTCATCTGACCATAACATCCTTATTAGAGACAGAGAGCAGTCGCATTATTTCAGGCACATTGGTATTTCAGTTTACAGTTATTTATTATTTAATCCGATCGATCTAATTTTGTATTGTTTGTGCCTCAAGCCTCACCAACCACCAACATGGAGTTCCACAGTTCTCATTCTTGTCTGTTTCAATATTGCTCTATTTACCTTATACATGCTTCCTCATGGCTATAAACAATATTCTTTACTATAACTTTTCATTGTTATGCAGATGATACTCAACTATATCTACTAAAACCAGAGGAGACTAACCAAACTCACTCAAAATTCAAAAAAAATTCTTGATAAAACAAAACATCAAAAAACTTGTAAACGGCAACTTCTTGATGTTAAACTCAGGACAAACAGGCCCTGAGCACATTCATGATAGCGTGAGAGATCAAATTTACTGCTGATTTCTGTAGATGGCATGGCACAACACCACTGTACAGAATAATGTTATCTATTGATCGAATTTATCCTTAACTAACACACATAATTCAAATCTCAAGGCAAATCTCAAATCGCATTCTTCCATAAAAATCAGGCAAATCATGTCTCAAAAAAGTTCTCAAAAATCATTGCTTGTTACTCCTGATTACTGTATTACTGCAACTACTTTGCTGCATTCTATTATCAGTTAGCACTAATAAATCCTCCAGTTGATCTCCAGAATGCTGCAGCTAGCATTCTCCACAAAACTAAGAAAAGAGATCATTACTCCTGCACTAGCTGCTCCTCTGCACTAGCTCCTGTAAAAATCAAAAATCTTTTTTTCTTTCTTCTTGCTTCTTTCCTTACAACTGGTGATATCTTTGCACCATCATATTAAAAAGTCTTAGTACAGTGCTACGCCTCAGATTCAAAGAAGCTTCCAGAGCTTCTTGAACTTACTGTAAGTCTGAGTCTTAAAATGTAAAAATAAAATGAGCCTTTGCCTCTCAACTTCCTCCTCTCTTTTATGGAACCAGCACAGTTCTAGACAGGCAGACACACACATTCAAGAGATTCAAGAGAAGACTGAAGGAGATTTGACAGATACAGAGGTCTGGGTCAGGTTTGCCCTGGTCCAGCCCCTGGATATGCTATAGGCTTATAGCTGCTGGGGGCTTATAGGATGCACTGAGCACCTCTTCTCTCTCTCTCCTCTCTCTTTCTCTATGGATGAATCTCTCATCTTCATCTCACTCTCCTCTTTCTCTTTCTCCTTTCTCTTTCCTTCTCTTCTTCACATGGTCTCATCGGGTCGGACCCTATGAGCAGAATCCATCTGCTGATGCCTGTGATGGGTTGATTCGATGGTTGCCGGTTCCTGTCTGTGCCACTGCCTGCCTGGGACTGCCCCCCTCCTCCCCCCTCTCCATTCCAAACTCTCTCTCCGCCCGTGAAATATGCAATGATAAACTATAAATGAACTCTGTCAGATTCCATGAATTTATTTGTATTTATATGTCTCTGTATGTCTACACATACACATCATCATCTCATCCATCTGGAGGGATCCTCTCTCTGTTGCTCTCCTCTCCTTTTTCTTTTTTTTTTTCCCCCTGAAGGGTTATTTGGGTTTTTTGGTCCGATGTGAGGTTTTGGGTCAGGGATGTCTATGTGTACAGATTGTAAAGCACTCTGAGACAAATTTGTAATTTGTGAAACTGGGCTATACAAATAAACTGAATTGAATTGAATTAGGTTTCGGGGTAATCCTCCACGCTCAGGACCACAACGGAACCAGACTCACGGGACACTGGTGCAGAGCGTCTCCCCTCAGCTTCCAGTTGCCATGGACGTCCTCTTCCGAAATCTCCGTCTCAAACTTGGCTGTTTCCGTCTCCGTGACCTCGACGCTGTACAGCGGGCGGACCACCTTGATGTCCCGCTCTGCAGGGAAGCGAAGAAACCAGGAAGAGATGAAGTAACTTCGACAACGCTCGTCTGGACCCTTGAATGCATCGCAGCAACAACTCAAAGGCCGACGACGTCACTACTTCAGAGGACGTGACTTCACGACGCAGTATTAGGAACTCTTGGCATTTGTTTGACATCTCAATATTTCTCTCAAAAGACAACAATTTTGCTGTAACCGATGCAACTCTGATTAAAATCGATCCGGACCTCATTGCCGAGCTCTTCAGATCAAAGGAACCTTCTTCTCAACCAAACTGCTAAAAGACTGTTCATAATTCAGTTGAACTCTCATTCTCAGATGATTATATTTGAGGCATTTGAGGCTGTTCAAGCTGCAAGTCACAGTTCACCTTCAATGTTGAGGTTGGCTGTGGTTTTATCGGAGCCGCAGTCGCAGGTGTACTCTCCGATGTTGGCCTTGTCCGCCTTCCTGACGGTCAGGATGCGCTTCTTGCCGTCGGTGCTGATGGCGATGGTCTTGGAGGGCGTGATGTCCTTCCCGTCCTTGAACCACTTGACGTCGGCGTTGGATTTGCTAAGTTCGCAAACCAGTTTCACCTCGTCCCGCTCCACGGCCGTGTAGTTCTGCAGCTTGGTGGTGAAGTACAGATCGCCCTCTGCAGGAGAAACACGATAACGGACGTTAAAAACCAGCAGTCGCACGATCGGAAAAAAACATCTTTAAACAAATCAATCTGCTCGTATCCCGCAACGACAAATTCCCTTTTGGTTCGGTTCTCAGCGAACATTCAACACTCACCTTCAGGGTCCTTCAACTAAAGGAACTTTTATGACCTTTTTTGGGTAAACAAGTGGACGTGGTTGCAGCGGTACTGACCGATCACGGTGAGCATGGCGGTCACGGCCTTGTCCATGGCCTCCAGTTTGATCATGGAGGTGTCGTCGATGGTGACCTCCTTGAAGGCCAGCGTGTGGACCTTGCCCTGGTCCGACATGTGCACCACCTTGCTGGGGTGCAGCCGGACGTCGTTCCTGTACCAGATCACCGGGATCTTGTCGTGGGAGAGCTCCACGCTGAACTCGGCGGTTTCGCGCTCCTTCACGGTCACGTCTTTAATGGGCTTCACGAACTCTAGACGAATACCTGGGATTGAAGGCATTTGGTTAAAGGACATCTTGAATCCCAAATGAAGCTCAAAGACTCTTCAATGAAGCCGTTCTTACCCTGGATGATGAGCTTGCTCGTGGTCCTCTTGTCCTCAGCCTCAAACATGTACTTGGCTTCGTCCTCGTAGGCGGCCAGTCGGATCAACAGGACGTACATGTTCCCTTCCTGGATCATCTCGTACTTTTCGTCGCTCTGCAGCTCCTGGGAACCTTTGAGCCAGCGGAAAGTCTTCGGCGTCCTTGACACCTCCACCTCGAATCTCGCTTCGTCCTTCTCGTACACCTGAACGTCGCTCAGCGGCGTCAGGAAGTTCAGAGGAAGTTCTGAGTGGAAACACAGAGCGATGCTTTCACTTTGATGCGGATATTTAAAAAGTCTCCAGAAATAAAATACGTGGTTTGAAGTATAAATCTGAGCCGTTTGGAATTGTTGGTCCTATCTTCAAAGGCATGAAATTTCATATTGAATCTAATAATCTGAGACATGTCTTGATGTCTTTGACTGAATGAGGATCTTGTGTTTCAGTCCCTGCAACATTCAGAGCCCTGAAGGCCTTGAGATTTTGAAAATGGGTTCATTTCATAAAGAAAAAGGAGATGATTGATATTAATAATTGAAATATTGATGATTGGAACATATTCCATGTCCTCTTAAATAAATATGAGCTGCTTTGAAGTGTTCCAGGACTGTTGGTTCACCTTTGACCTTGAGGTTGGCGGCGCACTTGGCGTTGGCGGCGCTGTACGCCACCTCTCCGGTCATGGAGACTTTACAGTTGTAGAGGATGAGCGTGTGTTTGCCGCCCTCCTCGATGATGTCGACGTCAGAAGAAGGGCTGAGGACCTCCCCGTTCAGCTTCCACTGGCCGTGGACGTCCTCCTCGGAGATCTCCACCTCGAAGCGAGCCGTCTCTCCATCGAAAAGCTCCACGCCGTAAACCGGCCGAACGACCTTGATGTCGCGAGCTGGGTGGCGGGAAAAGAGGAAAAGGAGGCGATTAAAGAATTTGAAAGGTTGACGTTGTGTGCGTCACATACCGCAGAGGACGCATCGGGGTACCTTCGATGTTGATGGTGGCCGAGGTCTTGTCGGTTCCGCAGTCGCACACGTACTGCCCCTTGTCGCTCTGCTCCACTCGGGTCAGGACCAGAGACCGGCGGGTTCCCTCCGACTTCATGACCACCATCTTGGAGGCGATGATCTCCTTCTCGCTGCGGTACCAGACCACGGGCACGTCTTTGCTCAACTCACAGTCCAGAGTCACCTGGTCCTTCTCCGTGGCCGTGTAGTCCTGCAGCTTCACCAGGAAGACGGCGTCGCCCTCTGGAACACAAGCGGGAGCACGAGTCCGTTAGTCGGCTCGAGGAGGAGTCGAAAAGGAACCGGTCACATTTATCACATAACTGGTTAAAGTCTAAAAAAAAGAAAGGCTGGAAAAAAACCTCTGAGAACAAAAAAGACGAGTAAAATACCGGAATGATCCTCGAATGACGAAAAGAGTATACAACATGAATATGATGAGGATGAGGAAGAGTTACCTATGACGGTCAGCTTTGCCGTGGAGTGAATCCCTTTGGCCTCTGCCTTTACCTGGCAGGTATCATCCAGAGTCAACATCCTGATCTCTAGAGTGTGCTTCCTGCCTTCCACGTGCGTGAGCACCGTGCGGCTCACGTGAAGCTTCACCTCGTTCCGGTACCAAACCACCGGCACGTTGTCGTGCGTCAGCTCCAGCTCGAACAGAGCCGCTTTACCTTCTTTCACTGTTTGGTCCTGAAGTGGCGTCACACATTTAAGCCTCATGCCTGCAGACGAGGAAGTCGATGCACACAAACGGGTTTTTTTTCCGATCGCCGTCAACAAACACTTGAAGAAACCGCAGACAGGAAATGACAGCGAACGTGAAGCTCTTACCTTCCACCGCCAGCTGGGCGGACGACCTGAGGCCCAACACCTCGACGGTGTACTGAGCCTCGTCCTCAAACTCACAGCTGTTTAAGATCAGCATGTGTTTCAATCCGTCATCGATTATTTCATATTTCGGGCTCGGGGTGACGATCTCCGCCCCCCTGTACCACATGACCTTTGACACCTCCTTGGTGACCGTGCATTCAAACTTGGCCTGTTTCTTTTCAGGCACAGAAACGTCCTTCAGAGGTTCCACAAAGCCCATTTCGATCTCTGGGAGGTGCGAATAATGCAGCAGTTATTCACAAAAGCAGAAACACAGCGTCCCCGTTTCTTACCATCTCCTTCCGACAGTCCTTCTCGGAGACCGACAGACGCAGGACAACACAGTGTGCGTCTGGGAGGGGGGCGTACCTTTGACGGTGAGCATGGCGCTGGTGACGGCGTTCAGAGCCTGGTAGGACACTTCGCCCGCCTGGTCCAGCTGCACGTGTTTCAGCGTCAGGAAACGTTTCCGGCCTTCAACTTTAATGTCGCAGCTCTGAGGAACAACGCAACATATTCTAGAGTTTTAGGGCCAAACATTTTTTTACTTGAACATTTCTCATCTGCTGCCGGACCCCATGAGATCTTACCGGAGACCTCATCAACACCTGACCCCTCAGCTTCCATTCACCAACCACGTCGTCTTCCGTTATTTCAGTGTTGAAGTTGGCTTCCTCCTTCTCGACGACCTCCACGCTGGTGAGCGGCTTCAGGATCTCAGCTTCACGCTCTGAGACGCCACAAAGAACCGTTAACAGGAGACACTCAACAAACCTCTTGGGCCACGTGGGTTTCTAACTATCTGTGAATGTCACACCAACCTCCGAGCGTGAGCTTGGCCACGTATCTGCGGTCCTCCACCTCGATGGTGTAGTCCGAAACGTCGTCTGGCTGGCAGTTGTTGATGGTGAGCGTCACTTCCTTTCCGTCCTTCTGGATGTCCACCTTGTCGGAGGGAGTGAGCTCGGTCTCTCCCTTGAACCACTTCCAGTTGGGCGTGTCTTTGAACAGCTGGCCCTTGAACGTGGCCTTGGACTTGGGCTTCACGTGTTGGTCGCGCAGAGGCTTCACCAGCCAGTCCTTGATGATTTCTGTGGATGGAGAGTTCAGATCATTGGAAGATGTCAAAGTCAGTGTGATCTGGATGCTAAAGGGACCTGGACTTTTGCTTGTCTCACACTTTTCTGGTCTTCGGACCACTCAAAGCTCTACATGACATAATTCACCAATCACACGTTTCAACGGAGCTGCTTACCGATCACTTTGATGTTGGTGGTGGTCTTGACGTCTTCCTGTCCGTCCACCTCACACGAGTAGAGCCCGGCGTCGTCCTCGGTGGCGTTCTGGATGGTCACGGCGTGTTGCAGTCCGATGATGTTAACGGCTATTTTTCCGGCCTGTTTCTTCAGTTTGGCGCCGTTGCGTTTCCAGGTGACATCTCTCTCTTTGTTCAGCTCACAGGTCAGATACATGGGCTGACCCTTCATGCAGGAGGTCTCTGGCTCCAGTTCCTTCAGCCATTTCACAGGCAGCTCTGCACAAACATGAGAGATGAGATTTAAAGTAGCATACCGGAGTTTGAGAACTTCTTGATTCCAACCGAAAGATAGATCAAACATTAAAGATACGTATTACTTGATATTGTGACGTGTTTCTGTTGCATAGTTTACCTTCAACGATGAGCTTGGCTGAGCATGTTATTTCTTTGCCGGCGTTCTTGGCCACACACGTGTACTCCCCGGTGTCGGACAGCTGCACGTCAATAATGTGCAACTTGCGGTCTTTGCCGTCAGCCATGAATTTGTGTTTGGGGTCCTCGCGCAGGTTGCTGCCATCCTTCATCCACGTGGCGATGGCGGTGGAGGGCGAGATCTCGCACTCGAACACGGCAGACGAGCCGATGGACTCCGCCTCCTGCAGCACGATGTCCTGAATCTTCTTGATGAACTTCAGGGGCACAGCTTTGAGCTTGAATCCTCCGAAGGGATCCTCTGGTGGTGACGGGCCTTTCCCACCGGGCCTCAGGCCGCGGCCCCGGCCACCGTCACCAGGAGATGGGGTCTGTCTCGCTGCTACGCCACATAGAACCAAACATCTTCAAGTTAGTTTCAGATACGAGGGAGAGGGAAGAAGAATCTGACATGAAACATGAAGATGTCTTTGAGACGCTTCGCCTACCGTTCCTTCAGTCATTCAGCCAAAGTAATGACGCATTAAAGACATATCAGGTGTTAGAGTATAAGAGTCTTTGAAGACTAGTCAGGCAACACAAGTCACTCTTCATGAGCTTCCAACAGGATAGACAACACAACCAAGGGACAGATGGTGCACATCCATCAAGACAGACGGTGTGACTAAAGACAAACTACCACAAAAGATCTCCTTTGAGCCGCTGTTGTCTCTGAATCAACAGGTATCAAAGGTCCTAGAATATGTGTGCTGATGTTAGCGGAAAGCAGGGCTCCTATTGGCTGGTATCGGCATAGGAATGTACAACTACTGACATACATGCAATATGTTTCGTTTAATACGTTACAAGAACTTTGCCTGAATGGCAACGAGACCACACGTCTTTGGGTATCTGACAGATTCTCAGACAGCTAGAGCTTCAGGACCCAGACTCTTTGGTTTCTTCTAAACTTTCGGACCAAGATTAAAAGCTTAACACAAAACATCTGGTTGTATAGAAAAATGGCAAGACAAGAGAACAGCTCCAGACATGACAAAGCACAATGAATACACATAAGCTCATACCCCCAAGTCCTCGGCCTCGGCCTTTTGGCGGTTCCTCGCTGGGTTTTCCATCTGGACAAGAAACAATAAGATGAGTTTTAAGTGCCTCTGATTGTTATTGACTTGAAGATGAAGACATGAGCAATGCTGACATGATACATGTGATACGTGTTCTCTTCAACCTGAGAACACATCACACAGATGGAGAGAATAAAGATGGAGAGACATCTCTGATGAACAGATTAATTAAGAGACAATATGATAACAGACAAACAGCAGATAACTAAAGGTGGTCGAGGATGACATGAACACAGGTGAAGACCAACACTTCATGGTTGATGTGGATGACATGAACACAGGAGAAGACAAACACTTCATGGTTGATGTGGATGACATGAACACAGGAGAAGACAAACACTTCATGTGGATGAGACGTTTGAGGATCTCGTGAGATCATGACGGTGAATGACCAGACAGAATGATGAAGGAGCTCTAGATGATCAAAAGATCAGGTGATTAACGAAGATGTGATGAAGATGAGATGAGTCATTTGAGATGGGGGATGGGGCTCCAGAGGCATCAGATGAGGAGTTTGCCGGCCTTCGTCTCACCTCGCTTGCCGACAGGCATTCCTGGAGTCTGCACCTCCCCATCGACCACTTCGCTTTCCCAGTCATCGTTGGGGACCAGCTCCCAGCCCCAGGCCTCCTCTTCTTCCTCGCCTTCCCTTTCTTCAGCCTCCTCTTCGGCCACCTCCTCCTCCGGCCGGGTGGGCACCTTCTTCATCTGCACGGCTCCAGGAGAAACCTCCTTCACTAGGGGGATCTTTCCTTTGCCGGGCTTCGCTGGTTCTGCAGCCTTCTCTGGTGACGGCTTCTTCAGGACCTTTTTGAGAGTCACAGCTTCCACCGAGTCTTTTGGTGAAACAGTTTTAGAAATATGTTTTAATCTTTCAGCACTTGGCTTCTTCTCAACGGGGACTTGCTCAAGTTCTTTACGTCTCGGCTTCTCGATCTTTGGCGACGGAGTCTTCTTCAGCTCAACTTTCTTCATCTGCTCGATAGGTTTGAAGGGCTTCTCTTCTTCGTCCTTGTCTTTTGGCATTCCAGGCGAAGGAGTCTTTTTGAGTTCAACACCCTTCACCAGGCCAGTTGGTTTTGGTGGGATCTCTTTCTCTGCTGGTTTACTTCCTGGTGGACTGGGCTTCTTTGGTGGAACAGTTGGCTCGCCTTTCTCCTGAAGTTTCTCATCTTCTTTTTTAGGCGTTTTAGTTCTTTCAACTTGCCTGAGCTGCCCCTTCACTTCTTTTGAACGTCCATCTCTTGGACTGGGTACCTTTGGTTTCTCTTCCTCAGCTACTGTATCTGGCTTCTCTCCAGGCTGGGTGACTTTGGTGAAAGGCTTTAACATGATCTGCTCGTTCGTTTTCTCTGTTGTCGCAATAACTTCAGGTTTTCTGCAAAGCTTGTCAACGACGGTCGGTTCCTCCTCTTTGGGACCCTGATGAGGCTTTTCCTTGAATTGGATATCCTTCTGGTCTTTGCTGGTGTCAAGAGTTACCTTTGGACTCATCAACGGAGCATCTTCATCTTTCCTGTGTTTCAGAGCAGAGGTTGGTTGGTCTCTCTGTGGCGTCTCAACTCTCTTGAATGGAGTGCGTTCAGCAGTCGCCGTCGCCTCACCTTCTTTCTGAGCTTTCGAAGGTTCAACTTCTTCTGCTTTCTCAGACTTTTCAAATGGTTTCAGTGCCACAACTTCTTGCTCCTCCTCTTTCTTTGGTAACAACTTTATTTTATTTTTGGTTAAATCCGGCTCAGGTGCTTCACCTTTTGTTGTTTTCGGGGTTCTCATCCATCTTGATTTCTCATCTTCTGCCTCCAGCGTCTTGGGTTCCTCCATGTGAGCCAGTTCAGCTACCTCTTCAGCTGCAGTGAAGACCCGTTCAGTTCTTCCAAGTGTTAGAACCTCTCGATCCTCTCGATCGCAGAGTTTCTGAACGGTCATCTCTGTATCGTAATGCCTCGTCACTTCAACTTTACGAGTTATGACTTCCTTCTCCGGCTCTTTGGGCTTTGTTGGCACCTTTTTAAGCTTTATCTTTAGCGTTTCTTCTTCTGCTTTCCCTGATTTTTCAAATTGTTTTAGTTTGTTTGTATCTTTCTGCTCATCCGCCTTTGGCAGTTTAGTTATTTTCTTCTTTTCCAACTTTGGAACCTCAGGTTCTTCCTCGTTCTGTGGTTTGGGGGTTCTTGTCCATCCCTTTTTCTCGGTTTTCTGTACAACTGTAACCTCTTCAGCTTCCTCAAAAGAGTCTAACTGAACCATCCCCTCCTCTGCAGAGAAGACTCGCTCAGTTCTACCGAGAGTTATGATCTCTCGATCGTCTCTGTCATGAAGTTCATGAACCGTTAGTTCCATATCTTGATGCCTCGTCATTTCCGCTTTAAGAGTGACGACTTGTCTCTCAGGCTCTGGAGCTTTCACCGGAACCCTCTTCAGCTTAACGGCCTCTGGTTCTGGTTCCTTCTCTTTGGGAGCTCGGGTGAACTTACTCTTCTTCTGAGGTGATTCTGGGTCTTTTGCTTCCTGAACTGGGATCTTATCCATTTGTGTAAGAGGTGGTGCTGTGTTTGAGGTAGTAGATACACGTTTATAACTTTCACATACAACAACATTTTTCCTGACATTTTACAACACAGCACTCACAACACAAAACAATAGATATATTTGCTATTCATGAAAGAATATCCAACATAGCAATAAAGCTACTATTTGTATACCTTTAGTTGGTCCAGGTGCTGAAACTGGTTCCATGTCTGCAAGAATTTAAATAAGATGAATATAAGTTTACACAATGCAAACAAAAGAAGAGATTATTGTATTTTTGACACAAGCAAGTTAAGAGTTAAGAAAGTGTGTCATGCGTTGACTTCTTGAATTCAGACTGATTTCAGGACAACTCCAGTACAGACATGAGACAACAGACTTAGAGATAAGGAGACATCTCTTCAAAGCTGAGATCGCTTTCTAAGAAGACTGAGCGGTTGTAAGAAATCCTTTTAAAGCGGAAGACAGACAGAAGAGAGCAACATAAATAAAAGCACGTTACCTTCAGGCGGAGACACTTTCTTTGATACAGGAGACAGTTGGGCCTTTACCAGCGGTGGAGATGGTTTCTTTGCCATCGGAGAAACTTGAGCTACAAGAACGCCAACTTGATTAGATGGCTGGCAAATATCTAATGAAGCAACTGACAGATACTTAAAGAAAACAGACCATTTAAAAACCAGCAGATGTCTTTGAGACGGGACAAACAGGAAGTTAAACAACGTATATGACAAACAGAAGAAACTACCTGCAGGAGGTACAACTTTTTCTGCTGCAGGTTTTGGGGACAGTTTCTTTTCTTCTGGAGGAGACACTTAGGAGTACAAGATACCAAAGGTCACAACCAAGAGAAGGCATGAACACAGAGTAAAGATGTTAAAGAGAGAGTACAATAATAGACAGAAAGTAACTGGTAAGTAAGACAGAACCAGACAAGATGGAGGGGTTCAACAAAAACAGAGGACAGTGTTTTTCACTGACATAAAACAAGGTGGAAGAAGTACCTGCAGGAGCAGCCGGAGCTGAAGACTTTGGTGCAGCTGGCTTCTTCTCCTCAGGAGGAGAAGCTTTAAAACACAAGATGCCAAGATCACGACCAACACAACCACACGGTCAATGAAGAGAGACAGACTGACGGCAAAGAGAACGGACAGACACAACAACGTGGACACCAAGTCAAGAGACTACCTGCAGGAGGAGCAACTTTCTCTGCAGGAGCAGGAATAGGAGGTGAAAGCTTTGCTTTTGGTGAAGATGGTTTCTTCTCCTCAGGGGAAGAAACTTTGGGAATACAAGGCGTCAAAGTCACGACCAAGAACACGAGATACAGAGAGCGACATGGACAGTTACAAACATGGCAACCCGAAGACAAATGAGACGATAAGAACACAAACAAACAAAGAGACAAACAACATGGCTGACTCTTGATGAGCCAATGACAATAAGGACAGAACAAAGTGAACCGACTACCTGCAGGAGGAGCGACTCTGGCTGCAGCAGCAGGAGCTGAAGGCTTTGGTGCTGATGTCTTCTTCTCCATAGGAGGAGACACTTTAAAATACAAGATGCAAGATCACGATCGACAACAAGACAACAACACAATAAGACAGACCATCAAGACTTACTGAAGACTACAGAGGATTTGGACATGAATTAAGAGCACAAACAAGGAGAAGAAGAAGCTGAACAAGAAGAAGAAAATGTAAAAAGACCTTCAGCGGATGAAGGAAAAGAAACAACTGAACAATGGAAGAGGTTAATAGATCAAGAAAGGTTTATACCTGGTCGAGTATCGACATAAAAACACACATTTAAAAGACGGTGGACGAAGACGGCTTACTGTGACGATTAATGTAAGATGTTAGTGTAAGACCAAGTTTCTTTGTTATTCAAGATCAGGAGCCTATACGGCTTAAGAAAGAATACCTTTCTGAAGAGTTTCTTGTGGACTCTCATGTGTTCCCTTCTTCCCTTTCTTGCCATCAACTCTTGTTGGCGGCGGTGTAATAACAGAGCTCCTTCCTTCTTCTGGTGAATCCACCTCATGGGTAAAGACTTTTTGGGTCAGATTCTTGTAAGGAAGAGTTTCTTCAGGTGAATCCACCTCTTGGGTGATGACTGTTTGGGTCAGAGAAACCAGCTTCATGGAAGGAAGAGTTTCTTCTTCAGGGGTTGGAACTTTCTCTTCTGGTGGAACTTGAGCTCTTGTAGTTGGAGCAAATGTGGCTTTAGTGATGGGTGGCGTCACTACTTTATGGGGGAAGTCTTCTTCTGGAGCAACAGCAACTTTGTGAAGTGCAGCACTGGCTTTCTTTGGAGGCAGAACAGGTTTGTTTGGTGGTGAAATGTCTTCCTGAGAGCAGACCTTTTCCTCAGGTAAAGGAGTTTGTGCTGGAACTGGAGGTGACACTTCTCTACTGGCCGGTACGGATCTTGATTCTGGGACAAGTTGTTCTTCGGAGGACACTTCTTCTAACACAGGAGAAGGTTTCTTCAGAGGTACTATGTCTTCAACATGCATTTCTACATCAGATTTGGCAGATTTCACGATTTTTGACTGCAACTTATTAGGGGTCATGTCTTCTGTTTTGGGAAGAACTTCCGTCAGGGGAGGAGGAAGAGTGGTTTGGGGAGGAATTTGTGGTAAGTCTTGTTTAGGTGAACGAGGTATGGATCTGACAGATCTGACTTCCTCTTTAACAGAAGCAGCTTGCTTGACAACAGTGACTTCTTTAATCACTCTAGTCTCTTGTGCATTAGTTTCTTTAAAGGTAGAAACAATTTGATCTTTAACAAGATCCTCTATTAAAGAGACGGTTTCTTCTTTATCATGAAGTACCGACACAAATGACTTGGTAACATCTCTCTGCTCGGCATAAGTTAAAGTAATGTTCCTTTCTTGTGAAGTTTTCTTGATAGCCAGTAACTCTTTCTGAGTTGTGAACCCAGTGGCAGGAAGAGGAACTTCTTTCTTCGTGGAACAAATCATTTCCGGTGGAGGTGTGACGTCTCTGTTTAATGGTGGGTCAGCTTCCTTCAGAGGTGGGTCTTCAACATCATCGTCAGGTTGAGCTTCCTCCAGTTCAGTCTCATCTACAGTGTCTGCTGGCTCAATTTCCTCTAGTGGCTTGGTGTATTCTACATGCTGACCTCCACGGGTCCATGTGGAAACCCGCTCCTCAGCAGAAACCCATTGTTGGCTTATCTCTTTTTTCAAAGTAATTTCTTCTTTCACAATTGACTCCCTGACCTCTTCTTTCCTTTCATATGTCTTGACCTCCTGTTGCTTTTGTCCAACTTCTTCTGGCTGAGAAATCTGTCCACCGCCCGTCTTCACAGTCCAACGCCTGCTGTCTTCAAGCACTACAGTTTTTTGCTTAAGATCCGTCTTCAAGGTAACTGGAGTTACTTTAAGAGGTTTGAAGATGTGCACCATGGAGCGGTGGCCAAGAGAGAACACAAGACACAAACCATCAAGACACAAAAACACCAGTTTCAGTATGAGCCTCATTTTACTGTATGTGTTATGAATCACTACCTCTCCGCTGTGGAGCTTCTTCAGGCTGGACTAAACATGTTCCAGAGGGAATAACCTCATCTGGTTTCATAGACAGATACATAAAGACAGTTAGTGAAACTAACACACCTCTAACGATTGTTTCCACCTGCAGCTTTGTTTCATGAGGTACTTCCCTCTGTTCTACTGTTTGGTCATTGGTATGACGTAGTAACCAGACAACACATGCATCAACACACACATAAGACAAGCACTCTGAGGATTTAGTTCAAGAACTCAGAATTAAATATTAAAATCTTAAAAGATCAAGAGGATTAGTTAAAAAAAGATGTTCAGACTTATCTACCTTGTTGTGGAGGCTTTTCAGCCTGAAGAATTTGCTGTGGTGTTTCCAAACCCCTTGGTGGTGTTGATGCTCGCTGGCTCAGCACTGCTTCCTCCGTTTGTAATGTTGGAGTTTTCTCTGTTTCAGCTAGTTTGTGTGCCTTCTTGGGCTCTTCTGGTACCTTCTTTGGGGTTTCTGTAACCTTTTTTGGTACTTCAGGAACCTTCTTTGGCTCTTCAGGAACCTCCTTTGGGGCTTCTAAAACCTTCTTTGGGATTTCTGTAACCGTTGGTACTTCAGGAACCTTCTTTGGCTCTTCTGGTACCTTCTTTGGGGTTTCTAAAACCTTCTTTGGCTCTTCGGGAACCTTCTTTGGGGTTTCTATAATGTTATTTGGCTCTTTAGGAACCTTCTTTGGCTCTTCAGGAACCTTCTTAGGGGTTTCTAAAACCTTCTTTGGTACTTCAGGAACCTTCTTTGGCTCTTCAGGCACCTTCTTAGGGGTTTCTAAAACCTTCTTTGGTACTTCAGGAACCTTCTTTGGCTCTTCAGGAACCTTCTTATGGGTTTCTAAAACCTTCTTTGGTACTTCAGGAACCTTCTTTGGCTCTTCAGGCACCATCTTAGGGGTTTCTAAAACCTTTGGTACTTCAGGAATCTTCTTTGGCTCTTCAGGAACCTTCTTAGGGGTTTCTAAAACCTTCTTTGGTACTTCAGGAACCTTCTTTGGCTCTTCAGGAACCTTCTTAGGGGTTTCTAAAACCTTCTTTGGTACTTCAGGAACCTTCTTTGGCTCTTCAGGCACCTTCTTAGGGGTTTCTAAAACCTTTGGTACTTCAGGAACCTTCTTTGGCTCTTCAGGAACCTTCTTTTGTGTTTCTAAAACCTTCTTTGGGGTTTCTGAAACCTTCTTTGGCTCTTCAGGAACCTTTTTAAGAGTTTCTAAAACCGTATGTGGCACCTCAGCAACCCTCTTTGTTTCTTCCAGAACCTTCTTGGGTTCTTCTGGCTCAGGTCTACCAGCCAGCAGATGCGGTTTCCTTGCAGGTTCAGGTGACCTTGGTTCTGAGACAACTTTGAAGAACATTTATGTTTTACATGATTATCTTGTTCACCATATTTTTAAGAAAATCAAACCCAGAAGGTGCAAGTCACACTCTAACGAGTGCTTAAAGATATTACTAGAACATATTTTTAAAGATTACTTTCCATGTAACACAAACACACATTTAAACTGACAAACAGAAGAACAAAGAAACCCGACAAGATCATCGTCGCTGTACCTTTAGTTGGAACAGCTTCATACTCGGGTGGAGTAACCTGTGGTGCTGATGGACGAACATCAGGCTCCTCTGGTCTGTTTTCATCTTGCACTTAAAAGAACATTATATGTTATTTAATCTCCAGCTGATGATCGAGGTGAACTTGGAACCAAAGGCTAGTCAATTCAAAGACATGAAGACATGAAGACATGAACTGAAGACCTGAAGTCACCGGTACCTTTAGCTGGAGGACGTTCTGGTCTTGAGGGTGTAACCTTGGCTGCTTTTGGCTGAACTACAGGTTCTTCTGGTTTTGGTCGTTGTGGTTCTTTAAAGGACATTGCACATGTTCAGTAACATGCTGGTAACCACTAAGGCTTCAACATTACAGACTGGTTTGAATCACATGACAACACACATGAGTTCAAAGAGAAGACACTTCGTTTCCCATTGGCGTGTATCATAAGATTGTTGTAGGAACAAGGTGAGGGCATCATCAGTGAAACGGCATCCAGTCATCAGTTAGTTTGTTGAGGGATTACATTTAAAACACCCAAAGACAATGTGTGAAGAGGTGAGTAGAGACAAACATCAAGAACAATTCTGTACACAGACATGATGAAGACCTCAACAAGACAACGAAAAGCTCAATGTGTCCCAGTTGGACTCCATTACCTGTCTCTTTAGGGGCCGCTGGTTTCCTCTTTGCAGGTTCAGGCTTCACTGAAACTGACTCTTTCAGCTCAGGATCCTTCTTCGTCTGAGGAACCGCTTTAGGCTCGGAGGGAACCGTTTTGGTCTTCGGTAGACCAGGTTCGGGAGTGACCTTTCTGGGAACCGTCACTTGTTCCGGTTCTGGTTCCACGTAAACTGAAGGTTCTTCAAGGTTAACAGAGAAATATTACAATAAGTCAACAAGAGCTTCAAGAGTCAAAGAGGTGACAGAAGGACAAGAAGGACAAGGAGACGCAAATAGAAACAGACAGAACGAATGCAATGCTGCGAACGCACTGAGACAGACAGGAAGTGAGACATACAGGAACTGAGACATACAGGAAGTGAGACATACCGGAAGTGGAACTGACAGGAAGTGAGACAGAGATGAATAATACAATGTTGTGAACGCACTGAGATGGCTGGACAACAGGAAGTGAGACGGACAGGAAGTGCGACAGACAGGAAGAATATAATGCTGTGTACGCACTGAGATGGTAGAATAACATGAATTGAGACGGACAGGAAGTAAGACAGACTGGAAGTGAGACAGACATGAAGAATACCATGCTGTGAACGCACTGATATGGCTGGACAACAGGAAGTGAGACAAACAGGAAGTAAAACAGACAGGAAGAATACAATGCTGTGAACGGTACTGAGACAACAGGAAAACAGGAAGTGAGACAGACAGGAAGTAAGACGGACAAGAAGAATACAATGCTGTGAACGCACTGGGACGACAGGAAAACAGGAAGTATTTGATGAAGAAATCCAAGTAAATGGATTTTAAGATCACCCAAAGTGTGAAATGTTTAAATGTCTTTTTTAAGATATGCATAAATACTCCTATTATGAATGAAATGATCATCGGATGTAATCAAAAGATTCTTGAATGCAAATGTAATTTTCAGTTTCTTACACAACTCTATGAAAAGGAGTGAATGACATGTTTGCTTCAGAGCGAGCGCAGAGGAAGCCGAGGGGTGGAGCGTTACCTTCGGGAGCGTCTCCTCCGCTGACGGTGTCCTCGCTGTGCGGCTTCTTCACTTCAGCTTCTTTAAAATATTATCATGTCAGTTTATGACCACAACATTACACATCTTTCATCATTCAGGCCTTTAAGATGAATACTTGAAGAAAAGAACAAAACAGGAAGTACATAAAGGACCAACAGGAAGAGGTGAGCAGATACCTGTGACGGGAGGCGGAGCTACAGGTTCCTCTGGTCTCCTGTAAACCTCAGGAACTTGAAAGATGAAGAAAGTTCACATTAAAACTCAACTTTCTACTCAACACACAGCTATGGTGGTACGAGCACAAGAGGAAGAGGAGGGACAGACAACAAGAAGATCTACGGCGAAGCAGGAAGAAAAGCTTCAAGAAGCAGTTAATTAAACTGGAAACAAACAGATCTGAGATCAGCGGCTCGGCTGCGTTGCGGCTACAAGCGTCTGTACCTGAAGGGCCATCTGTTCTCGTCTGGGTCTTCTCCACAGCTGCTGAGAGACAAAAGGACATTTAGAGTCGAGACAACAGGAAGAAAAAATAGGGACAAGAGGAAGAAGGAACAGGGATGACAAGAAGAAGGAACAGAAAAGAGGATGAGACAGACGAGACAACAAGAAGAAGGGACAGGGACAAGAGGAAGAAGGGACAGGGATGACAAGAAGAAGGAACAGAAAAGAGGATGAGACAGACGAGACAACAAGAAGAAAGATGGACCAGAAGAGTGTTGAAGCCAGAGAGCCAACCGACGGCTGTTCCAGCTTCAGGCTTTTGAAAGATCTCCTTCACAGAGTTCAAGAAGAAGATCTGATCTCAAACCTGTTGTTCAGACTAAAACCTGAGCAAAGAACGTCTTCAGATTTTGAGATCAGATTTCTTGAATCCTTTTATCCTGTTATTTAATCTTCACGATGGATGAATTAATATGAAATGAGGTTATTATGGATGAGAGCTACAGGAGGAAGATGAAGAGGATGATGATGATGATGATGATGATGATGATGATGATGATGATGATGAAGGGTTTAGGGCGGTGACTCAAAACAAGAGTTAATAGTTTGACGAGACGAGTCTGAAAGTACCTTTCACTTGTGTGCGTTCTTCATAGAGATACAACTCAGAGGACTCTTTAGGCAGAAAGAAGACATATGAATAAAACACTCTGTGAGACGTGAAGACTCAAAGACGCAAAGACTCAGCCTCAAAGACTCAAAGAGCCAACGGCCTCACCTCCAACGAACAGAGAAGATGCTTCTGAAACGCGGCGGCTCGAGTCGGTGACATCTGAAGGTTCACAAACAGCTCGAGTCAGCTCGCGCTCACGCATGAGTGTAACCTGAGCTTCTAGAAGGTACTCACCCTGAGGAGCCCTCCCTAACTCAACCTCTGTGGAAGGACAAGTGCACACGGGTTAGGAACCGAGGAGCTGCACCAACGTAAAGTGAGGGATTCAACTACGGACCTCTGTCTGACTCGTGGAGCTGAGCGGAGCGCCGAGCTTCTGGCTTCGGCTCCGGCCGGGCGACCGCCGAGTAACCGCCTGCTGGGGACATTCATAATACACACATATATATATATATATATATATATATATATATATATATATATATATATATATATATATATATGTATATATTTATGTGCGTCGGCGTTGAAGGACAGCTCTCACTCGAAGGCAGCACAGTGACGTTCACTGACCTCGACGCTTTGGATGCGTTTAGTGAACAGAATTTGTTCGGCCAATCAGAGCTACCGTCGGACTTTAACAACATGATCTTCATGTTTTATCTATCGGATGCTTTTTATTAAGAGAATTAATACTGTATGAAGATTATAAAAGGATAATATAAAAGAAACACAGAACACAACAGGAACAGAACCAGCAGCAGGTTCTAAGAGGTCAGTTCTTGGTGTTAGTCTGCAGGACTCCCTGGAAGGAGCTCCGCCTCACCTGTGACGGTGAGCTTGGCGTTGGAGATGTGCGGACCGCACACCACGCGGTAGCTGCCCTGGTCTTTGACCTGGCAGCTTTTGATGCGCAGAGAGTGGAGGTCTCCCACGCTGCTGATGTCGTACTTGTCGCCCGCGTCCAGCTTCTGGGTACCTTTGTACCAGGTGAGGCTGATCTCCGGGTAGTTTATCCGGATCTGGCACTCGAAGGAGGCACTCTGGGCCTCGGCCGTCGTCTGGTTGCTGATGTCCTCAATTACGGAGACGGGCTGAGGATTCAAGACCAGATTTAGATCATTTCAATCATTTTAACCCTAAAATAGTTTTTTAACTGTTGGAATGGCCGACAAAGCAGAGGAGCTTTCTTTAGCTCCGACTTCTGTCTTGAGGTCATCGTCTCAAACTGCATTAAAACGTGAAGTGGAGGACATAAAGGGGACACTTGAGACAGATGTGCCCCTGGTGGCCAAGCTGATGAATGCAGCTCTGTCATGTGAGACCAAGAGGCTTCAGGATTGGTCTCAGCTGTAAACCTGGTGGCTAACAGACTGGAGGTCCGCTCGTAGTTTAGTGGGCACTGGTTTCAGCCGCCGCACGAAGCAGACTGGTTCAGTCGGGTACCTCTGTGGCAACGCGTCCCTCCAGCTGCTGCATGAGTCGGGCCATGTCCTCCTCTTCAACGAGGCCGCCATGCTCCACCTCCTGCAGCGAGGAAAAAACCTACGTTAGCTTACAACGTTAGCTTACAACATTGGCCCCGATCGGTGAGGACATGGTGGTAACGGAGAACCCTGTTCTCTCCGTCACATGATCAGATGCCACACTCGTGAACCTGTTGAACGTGATCAATAGCTTATTATTATTATAAATCTGATCATTATTCCAAAGTCATTTCATCTCTCTCACCACTTTTCCAGACGCCGTCTCCTTCTCCCTCTTGAGGAACTCGACGGCCTGCAGGATGGCGCGGAAGTCGTGGATGCCGTGGTTATGCAGGATCCCCTCGTATTCTTTGGGTTCGTGACCTCGGAGCAGCTCCACGATATTGATGTCTCCCTCTTTCTTGGGACTCTTCTGCTTGGAGGGAGTCCTGAGAAATATCAAAAAGTAGTTATTCAAGAGCTCTGTGACAAAAACTAATCGGTCCGTCCTCAATGTCCACCAGACGGGAATCCCTCTCTCTCTTACTTCTTCAGCATCGTCCTGATTTCTCCCGCTGGCTTCTCCTCCTTCTTGGTGACCTCCATTTCGGCGCCGCACTCGATCTCTCCGTGTTTGCTGGTGGCGACGCACCTGTAGAGTCCCGAGTCGGACTTGGTCACTTCTTTGATGTGCATTTTAGCATCTTGGCCCTTGTGCTCGATGGAGATGCGGCCGCCGGGGGTGATCTGCCTCCATTTGCCCTTCATCCACTTCACGCTGGGGATCGGATCGCCTCCGATCTTGGCGATGAAGGTTGCGGTGCCCTCTGCAAAGAAAGAATAAGACAACGCTTCACGTTGGATCTGAAAGAAGCTTCATCTGTCCCACAGTTCTTCATCTGATCCTAGTTCTGGATTGGACCAATCTAACTTATCTTAAGGACCAATCACATCTACAACTCCTCAGGGAACGGGCTCCAACATGAACCAAACGGTAGCTATCAATTCCTTTAGGATTGTGTTGTCCCCCATGAGGACTCCAGTCAGGAGCTAAATCCACCAACGAGGCCGTTAATCTACAGATCAGCCAGGACACTCGTCCTCTCCCAGTCCACTTACTTTCTGTGATGGAAATGTTTTGTAATTCCTCGATGAAGAAGAGGTTGTCAAGCTTTTTGACCGGAGCAGCGGCGACCGGAGCAGCGGCGGCCGGAGCAGCGGCGGCCGGAGCAGCGGTGGCCAGGGGGGCGGCGGCCGGAACGGCGGCGGCCGGAGCGGCGGCCGGAGCGGTGGCAACGGCGGGCGGAGCGGTGGCAACGGCGGCCGGAGCGGTGGCAGCGGCCAGAGTGGCGGCCGGGGCGGCGGCTGGGGAGGCGGTCTTTTTGGAGGAGACTTTGGTTTCTTTGTCTGAAAGAGATCACGTAGGTGAGTCCAGCGTTTGACTGGTCAGAGAAGTTACCAGACTTTGTTTCTTTCTTTGTGAAGATGACCGAACCGCTATTTGAAAAAGGATACAAAGTTTCTCCCCTGATGTAATAAAGTGAAATAATAGTTTTGACAAATTTGATCTCATTCCGTTAAACTCACAATCAACTGGAGAAGCAGAATTTACTGGGATAAAACCTAAAGCTGGACAGAAAACGGCCCTAACAAACAGAAGCCACCAGACGTTCACCGACCCAATCGGGTCAGAAGGGTCCTGAACTGGGACCACTAGTGGATCCGGTGGAGTGCCGTACCATCCTCCATTATGTGGAGAATAACATCTGTACCACAATAGAGGGCAGAATATGTGCGTCACCTTTGACCGTGACCCTGGACTTGCAGAAGTCGCTGCCACCGGCGTTGCTGGCCTTGCAGAGGTAATCCCCGGCGTCTGTCTTGGACACCGCGCTGACCTCCAGGCACGCCGCCCCTCCTACTAATGTAATTTGGGTGTTTCCGCTGGACCTCAGCTCCCTCCTGTCCTTCATCCATTGGACGGTCAAAGGAGGAGAGCCGCTGACGATGCATTTGAGGTTCAGCTTCTCGCCCTCGCTCACCGTCACCGGCTCCAGAAGAACGTCGAACTTTGGAGCCTTGACGCTTTCTGGAGGAGTAGATAGAGAAGAAGCATCTTTTCAAACTGAAGCAGAATCCACACCGACACGCAGCAATAAAGGACACAGGGAAGCAAACACGACAACTCAAACCCTGAAGACCGAACCATAACCACTTCAGGGTTAGGTTGACACGAGTCACCAAGTGGACCTGAAAGAAAGCAACATTGGCCAAAACAGTGAATATCTTTGAACACAATCCTGAATGTCATACCAGTGATGGAGAGAGAGACCCGGCAGGACGCCTGTCCAGCCTCGTTGGATGCCGTGCAGGTGTAAACACCTCCATCGGAACTGCCGGAGGCTTTGACACTCAGCGCCGCCGTGTTGTTCTCGAAGCTCACGTCGTACTTGTCGCCGCTGTAGATCTCCCTGTCGTCTTTGTACCAGGTGACCTCCAGCGGCAGGGAGCCGGACACCCGACCCTCCATCTTCACCGTCTTACCCAAAGTGCCCGTCATGGACTCGGAAGGCTTCTTGGTGAAGTTTGGAGGCACTTTGCACTCTGTTAGTGGGGAGAAAGAGGAGAAAATCAAGCCATGCTGGGACTTTGGGGAGTGGGTTGGAAAGGAAAGTTCACAAGGCCACCGGGCCATCGTCACCGCAGCAGTGGAACCAAAGGAGACAACACGCAAGACGACATTTAACAACCTACAACACAAAGGCAAACGCAGACAGAACATCCGTCTACGATCCCTCGGATGAGCAAGCAAATATTTATCCGATTCAACGGGAACAGGCTCTGGAGGACATGGAACACATAATAAAAGTATTTCTCTCCGAAACCAACAAACACAGGCTCAGTCAACCCTAAAACACACAACCACGTGACCCGGGACCTTTCAGACGGACCGAGAGTCTCCTTGTTAGAACGAGCACAGGACCACAGGAGACAAAACACTGAGGTTAGGAAGTGGACCGATAAGGACACCGAGGTTAGGAACTGGACCCACATGACGGGAATGATGCGACTGCGTTACCTATGTAAACACGAGCGTGACAGCTGTCACTTCCTTCTGCATTGGCTATTTCACACGTGTATTTCCCGGCCGCCGCGGCCCTGTCGCTGTAGAGGACGTCCAGAATGCAGGAGGAGCTGCTGGTTCTGACGTTGTACTGGTAAGAGGCCCAGATCAGCTTGCTGTCCTTCTTCCACGTAACGTGGACCCTCTGGCTGCCGGCGTAGCGGCACTCCAGACTCAGAGGCCGACCCAGCTCGTGGCTGACGTCCTCCAGCTTCTTCACAAACCGTATGGGTTCTGAGAGGAGCAACGGCGGAGTCAGTCATGGGCGCCGCTCATCTTGGCATGCGGAGGACCAAAAACTGTGTCGCAACACAGGATGTTCCAAAAGGAATCCGTGGACGTTGTCATGCGTGGAAGTGAAACTATGTGAATGGAGCTAGATCTACCTGGTCATGGACGCAATAAGCCCACCAGCATGGGGAGACTATGTGAGTGGCACTGCGAGTCATCTATGAATGATTCGCTTAGAGCGACTGTGGGTCAGTGGTTATCAGGTTATCAGTGGGTTGGCGGTTCAATCACCGCCCTAGTGCAAGGAAGGCACTGAATTGCTGTGTCTATGGTGTATAATTCTGAATCAGCTAAATGACATGGAATGAAATGTAACTTCAGGCATGAACTACGAGCTCGGCGTGGTCGGTTGGCGTTACCTAGCGTGACGTTAGCGTGGCAGATATCAGAGCCTTCTGCGTTGGAAATTTCACACGAGTACATTCCCCGAGCGATCTCTCGGTCGCTGTTGAGGACGTCCAGCTCGCAGCTGCAGTCGCTGGTCCTGACGTTGTACTGATACGAGGCCCAGACGGGTCTCCCGTCTTTCCTCCAGCTCACACTCAGTCTCGGGCCGCCGGTGAACGCCACTCTAAGCGTCAGCGGCTCGCCGACTCTGAACGTGGTGTTTTCCAGCTTCCTGATGAAACAAGCCGGTTCTGGGAGAAGCAGTGATGGGGTTAGATGCAGAGGTGAGCAAAGCAGGAGCAGTTATTGATTTAGTGGAGGGTGAAGAAGCATCGGCATCGGCATCGTAATCCCAGCTTGGGTTCCACAAGGTTCGACTCGTTCAAGAGGGGTTTCTGCCATTCGTCTTTCCGACTACAATCAAAGCTCCAATTGGTTTGGATCCCGACCCAAAGACATTGGGTCGGGATCCAAATAATACAAGTTTCATTTCGCATGATTTATTTGCAGCCCACGTAGAGCCAAACTTTTATCTTAAAAAAGACGGAACCTGAACAGAAGCGCATGCCCCGTTGGACTAAATCCACTCTAGCCTATTAGAATATGTACAGAACACCTCAGAAAGTGTTCTCAGGTTATCAGAGGCAGACGAGTCAGAACCAGTGGAACATAAACCAGTCTGGGAACAGGATGCGTGAGCTCACGCTTGATGTTGAGTATTAGTGCGTGTACCTTTCTTTGAGCTTCTAAGACTGACGTAAGCGTCGCAGACGGCAGAACTTTCAGCGTTAGAAAGCTGGCAGCTGTAGAGCCCGGCGGCGTCCCGACTGTCACTATTCAGGACTTCTAAAGTGCACGAGGAGTCGCTGGTCTTCACGTTGTATTGGTAAGAAGCCCAGACGAGCTTGCCGTCCTTCGTCCAGCTCACGTGCACTCGCTTACTGCCGGCGTACGTGCACGTGAGACTCAACGGGTCGCCCAGGCGGTACGAGGCGTCCTGCAGCTTGTTCACAAAGCGCACAGGTTCTGAGAGAAGCAACACGGGGTTAGTGCCGGCGGGAGGCGAGAACCAGCGAATCAGTGGCGCGTTAGAGGCAGTTACCTAGTCGGACACAAGCGTGACACACTGCAGCGCTACTAGCATTGGATATTTCACAGGAATATCTCCCAGCGGCCTCCTCTCGGTCACTGTAGAGGACGTCCAGGACACAGGAGCTGTCCTTCGTGGTGACGTTGTACCGGTATGAAGCCCACACCGGTTTGCCGTCTTTGGTCCAGCTCACGTACACAGGCTGGCTGCCCGTGTACGAGAGCTGGAGCCTCAGAGGCTGGCCGACCCTAAAGGTCATATCTTGTAGCTTCGTCAGAAAGCGCACAGGTTCTAAGAGAGGCAAGGATGTTAGAGGTTAGTCGCATCGAGGATTATGAGCTGAAGTAAGTAAACTGCAAATGAGACTCGTTTCGGTCTTCATGATTTTCAACTTTCAATAAAGGCAGAGGAATGTTCTGTAAACCCTGTGGTGGTGATGTCACCTCCCAATATGCATGTATAATCATGGAGTTCACATCTCCATCTAGTCTAACCGACATGATGTTTGGATGTTGGGACTCAGTATATATGCCACAATTATCAAATCAATAACCGATAAGCTTGATGTCCCCTGGTGCATTGTGTTGGGCCTTGTACCTAGTTGGACCTGTACATAGCAGATAGCGGTGTTCTCAGAGTTAGAGATCTCACAGGAGTATCTCCCTGCTGCTTCTACGCGGTCGCTGTTGAGGACCTCGAGGAAACAGGCGTTCTCTGTGGTCTTCACGTTGTACTTGTAGGAGGCCCAGACCGGTTTCCCGTCCTTCCTCCAGCTCACGGAGACCTTAGGACTGCCGCTGTAAGAGCAGTAGAGCGACAGGGGCCGGCCCAGTCTGAACGTGGTGTCCTCCAGCTCTTTCATAAAGCGCACAGGTTCTACGAGAGGTAACGGTGGTGTTAGTTGCATGTTTTACAGGTTACAACCGACCACGAGCTGCTAGTGGATTCCCCTATCCGAACCAGAGCGTGGCAGATATCAGTGCCCTCTGAATTAGAAATCTCCCGAGTATTTCCCGACGGCTTCCCGACTGTCCCTCTTGAGAACGTCCAGGGTGCTGGAGAAGTCGGTGGTTTTAACGTTGTATTTGTACGACGCCCAGATGAGTTTGCTATCCTTCGTCCAGCTGACGTTTATCCTCTGGCTGCCAGTGAACGAGCACTTCAGAGTCAAAGGGCGGATGATTCTACAGAACCGGTTCTAAGAAATCCATTAGCAGTGGTGGCGTTAGATGGCAAGAGCAGTAATAGTTAGGCTTGTTACATGCAAATGAAACCCCTGTTGGGGGTGAGCCGCGCCCCGTTTACCTAGTTTGACGTTCGCGTGGCAGATATCCGTTCCTCCGGCGTTACAGATTTCACACGAGTATTTTCCAACGGCCTCTTCTCGGTCGCTGTTGAGGACTTCCAGGACGCAGGAGTCGTCGGTGGTCTTGACGTTGTACTTATAAGAAGCCCAGATAAGTTTGCCGTCCTTCTTCCAGGTTACGCAGATTCTCTGGCTTCCCGTGAACTTACACTTGAGGGTCAAAGGACCTCGGAGTCTAAAGTAAGTGTCCTGCAGTTTTTCCACGAAGCGAGCCGGTTCTGAGGAGCAATGCTGGGGGTTAGTTGCATGAAGCATGACTTGGTGTTATGCAGTTAGGCAGCAGTGTAAACCAACCAACATCATGTTGAAAACCTACTGTGACCTTCCGAGAGGCCTCGGTTGTGGACCCGGTTAGTGAAGAGCTGAAAGCAGGTGAAGGTTAAGGCTTAGTGACTTTACCTAAGCTGACGCGAGCGTGGCAGACGTCCATTCCGGCGCTGTTGGAAATTTCACATGTGTAAGTTCCAGCCGCCTCGGGCCGGTCGCTGTTGAGGACGTCCAGAAGAGAGCGCGTGGCTGTGGTTCTGACGTTGTACTGGTAGGAGGCCCAGATCAGCTTGCCGTCCTTCTTCCACGTGACGTAGATCTTCTGGGTCCCGACGTACGAGCACGCTAGTGTCAGTGGCTGACCCACCATGAAGGTAATGTCCTCCAGCTTCTTGATAAAGCGCACCGATTCTGAGAAGCAATGTTGATGTTAGCAATGCGTTAAGCTGCCATGCATTTGCCTTTCAGTCAAAGGTACCGGAAGGTTCTGGGCGACATGGAGCTCGCGTCAGATGGAGGACTATCGAGAGAAAGACTTTCACGTGGAACCCGACGAACGCCTCTTTGAATCGGGATAGACAACAACAGCGACACACAGGACAGAAGAATGGAAAACGAGCATCACCTTTCACCCCCACGAGGCAGCTGGCGGAGGCCGAGCCGACCCGGTTCTCCGCCTTGCAGACGTATTCGCCGTTATCGAAGACGGTTGTTTTGGGGAGTTTCAAAGTGGCGACGCCATCACTGAATTCCAACGAGCAAGTGTTGGACTTGCGCAGCTTGCCGTCGGATTTAAACCAAGCTACGGAGATGTTGGGAGTTCCTAAAACACGGCATTTCAGAGTAACTGCGTCGCCCACAGAGACCTCCACCGGCTCCATCTTCTCAACAAAGTACGGCCGTTCTGAAGTGAAGATGGTGATGAGGAGTTAGTTTAACTACAAATGTTTACATGAAAAAATTAATGATGGATGAAATTAATAGATGATGATGAATTCTTTTTTTTAAACATGCACGTTATGGATTTTTACCTAGAATAGAGACTTGAGCTTCGCATCGGTCACTTCCGACCCCGTTGTCTACTTCGCAGGAGTATCTGCCGGCTGCTTCCAACCTGTCGGCGTTCAGAACCTCCAGGATGCAGGAGGTGTCGGTTGTGATCATGTTGTACTGGTACGACGCGAAGATGAGGTCACCGTCCTTCTTCCAGACCACGTTGACCCGGGGGGTCCCAGCGAACGTGACCTCAAACGTCAGAGGCTTCCCCTTCTCAGAGGAAACGTTCCTCAACTTCTTCACGAAGCGGACTGGTTCTGAGAGAGGAAAATCCATCAGCGGTTAGAAAAGAAAACACCTTGAGAAGTGGACAGATGGTTTAAAAAAAGAAGAGATCTCTCCGGCGAACAAACCTTTCACAAACAGGTTGACGGGGCAGCTTTCCTTCCCCGCCTCGTTGATGATCTGACAGGTGTACTCTCCTGCGTGGGTCCGGTCCACTTTGTGCAGCACCAGAGTGGCAACGTCTTCCTTGAGGTGGATCTCGCAGCCTCTCCCGTGCTGCATTTCCTTGGCTCCCCTGAACCATTTCACTTTCAGGGGGGCGCTGCCTTGGACTTGAGCCGAGAACGACACGGTCTTGCCGGGCACAGTTTCCTGCGCTTCAGGCGTCTCCACAAAGGATGGAGGTTCTGGGTTTAAAAAGATCAATATTAGCTTTCTGTAAGAAGTCTGTTACCCCAGCCGGGGAAAACCTCCTCGAAAGGATCTTCTCTTTATTCACGTTGACTCACCTGTCACATTCATGTTGGCGCTCGTCTCACTGGCTCCTGCAGCGTTCACAGCTTTGCAAGTGTACTTGCCAGAATCTGACATCCCGATGGTGGGAACGCTCAGTTTGCAGCTATTGTCACTGAAGCTGATGTTGCAGTTTGGTCCGCTGTCGATCTCCTGGCCATTGTGGAACCAGGAGGTTGTTATAGGAGCAGAGCCAGTGACCTTACACTCCATCTCCCCGGGCTTACCCACCACCAGGTGGGTGTCCCTAAGCTTCCTTATGAAGCTTGGAGGAATTAATTTATCTATAAAACACAAATAAATTATGAAGCTAACTGCTCGTCAAAAGAAACAACACATCACAAGAAGAGTTTCCAAAGGCCACCAACCTGAGACAGAGAGCGTTGTCCTAGAAGAGGCTGCGCCCACATGGTTGGTGACCTCCATCTTGTATTCTCCAGCGTCTGCTTTATCAGTGGAGCGGATCTTCAGGGAGGCAACCTTCTTTGAGAAGGACATCAGATACTTGGTAGAAGAAGACAGCACTTTGTCATCCTTGAACCACTTAATTTTCAGTTCTGGTGAGCCAGACACTTTGACTTCAAAATTCGCGTTGTCTCCCGACTTCACGTTCAAGGACTCGGGGCTGTCCACAATTTCAGCGGGTTCTAGAAATCAGGGTAGAGATATTAGGTCGAACGAATCCTCACACCGCCAACACTAACCTCATAACATAGACTTCTACAAACCTAGAACGGTCACTTGGGAGACGGACTCCACAACTCCAGCGTCATTCTTCAGCTGGCAGGTGTATCTGCCGGCTGAGGTGGAGTCGGCTGTGGGCACCACAAGGGTGACCACGTTGTCCTCAAAGGTGATCTTCCTGTTGTCTCCGTCTCTGAGGATGTGGTCCTTGTCCTGAACCCAGGACACGGACAGAGGCGGCGAGCCTTTCACCATCGCCGTCAGTGTCAGCTGCTGACCGACTGTCACCGACTCATCGGACAGCTTCTTGACGAACGCTGGTTGTTCTGAACAGTGATGGAAAGATCAGAGGTGAGGAGAGGTCTTCAGACCGAGAGGAAGCTCGGAGGAACCGGTCAGGGATTCTGAACCAACCTTTGAGGGTAACAGTCGAGTCACAGGTTCCACTTCCTACGTTGTTTGACACTCTGCACTCGTAAACACCGGCGTCTTCCTGCTCCAGTTTCATGATGTGGAGTGTGGCAGAGTGGCCGTCGCTGACCATCTTGTACTTCCTGGTCTCTTTCAGTGGACTTTTGTCTTTGTACCAGTTGAGCTGGAATGGCTGAGTGCCGGACATCTCACAGTGGAGGCTGCCATCTTTCCCTTTAATGCCCTCTACTGGGCTCAGAGTTTTCGTAAAGGACGGCGACTCTGGAAGGTAAATAGAGAGGTATGTTAACAAACTGCACGCAATTAAATTGGGCAGTTTCATCGGATTGGAAAGTTGAGTTTCATGCTGAAGTTCAGTCCAGACAAGAGGAATACAACCAGACAGACAGTAGGAGTATAAGTCAGAGGAAAGTCAAAAGTATAGGAAATGGTAAACTGGATAGGACACGCAGACTCATGCTATCCGAAACTCTGGAGGACAGTAATCTTCCCCTGAGACCGAAGGCCTGTTGTGTTCCATGCTGACGTCTTGAGACGTATCATAAAACGTCATAAAAAGTCAAACCCAAGACCGAAAAATCTAAATCCGCACCATCAGGGGATTTTCATTCAGACATTTTCATGCTGCACATATGTAGAGGGGAACTGGTCCACAAACAACAAAGAGGCGTTGCAAAGGCATCTGCTGCATAGCTGACCTTGGACGGTGAGGACGGTGCTGCAGCTCGCGCTGCCGGCATCGTTATGAGCCTCACAGGTGTAGACGCCATTGTCCTCAAAGCTGGAGCTGCTCAGCTGGAGGTACGCCGTCGAGTCAACAAACATTGTTTTGTAGTTGCCTCCGTCGCTGATCTTTTGGTCGTTTTTGTACCAGCACATGTCCAGGGAGTGTGCGATGGTGGTTTTGCATTCAAAACGATGTCCCTCGCACATCTTCACAAAGGTAGAGGCAGGAAGTTTCTGGATGAACTGAGGGGGTTCTGCAAAGTCAAAACAAGATCAAGTTACTGTCAGAATAAAAGAAACAAGGAAGTCGTGTGAGTCTGAACACAACCAAGATATTCCTGGTGAGAAAACAATAAGAAAACGTAGCTGTGGAAATGGAGAGAAAAAGATGACATAATGATGACGATGGACCAAAAAGAAGAATAGTCCAACCTTTCACCAACAACTGCGCTGCACTGTTCACTTGGCCGGCTTCGTTGGACACGTGGCAAGAATACATCCCACTTTGCTGAGTGCCCACCGAGGGGAGCTCGACAGAGGAAGAATATTCCTCCAGCTGGATCTTACACGACGGCCTCCCAATGAGTTCCTTTCCATCCTTAAACCACTTCACCATGAACGGAGGCGTGCCTTCAAAGACACTCGTGAAGAGCACGGCAGACTTCTGAACGACCGCCTGAGACTCGGGCTCAGTCGTGAACTTCGGTGGCACTGAAAACCCGATACAGAGAAATGAAGACCACACATGAGCAACAGCCTGTGGAGGGGCAGAGTGATCATAGTGAACCTTTCAATGCTTTCAAACCTTTAGCTGTGAGCACTCCGCTGCACACACAGCTGCCGGCTTCGTTGGTGACCTGACAAGAGTACTCTCCTGTATCGGCACTCTCAGTCAGCTTGAACTCCAGCGAGACTGAGTTCTCAATGTGCATAAGGTTATATTTGGAGCTCTTGGTAATCTTTTCATTCCCTTTGTACCATTCGACTGATATGGGAAGAGAAGCGGACACTTTGCACTCCATGGTCACCACTGAGCCCAAAATTGCATGAACGTTTTTTAACCTCCTCGTGAACGTCGGAGGAATTACCTCTTCTGTTTAGAGTGACAACAAAAAGATAGTTAGTGAAAGAAAAAGTACAAGTCAACAAGATATCTGTTCATTTGACAAACCTAAAACACGCAGCATGACTTTACAGCTGCAAGTCCCAACAGAGTTTGTGGCTTCAAACAAGTACTCTCCGCCGTCCTCCATCTGAGAGGACTTCACATTCAGACTGCTGAGGTTGTTCTTGTAGGACAGTTGATGCTTTCTGCTCGACTTGAGCTCTTTGCCATCTTTAGTCCAGCTCACCCTGATCTGAGGAGTTCCGGTTAGCCTGCACTCAAGACTAACCGGATTTCCTCGAGTCACTTGGACTACCTCGGTCATCTCTTGGATCTGAGGTTGTTCTACAACACCGAGAAGAAGAGGTGAGTGCACCTGTCAATGCCGTTAGAGCTGTTAATGTACCTTAAAAGAAGAGCCTATACCTTGCACTGCGAGGGAGGCCGTGCATTTGTCCTGCCCGGCCTCGTTGACCACCTGGCAGGTGTATTTACCCCCGTGGCTCACCTCACAGGAAGGAATCCTGAGAGTGGCCTCGTTGTTCTCAAACGTTCTCTCAACCGTTGAATCCTCTGGGATACAGTTCTCGTCTTTCTGCCATTGCACGGAAAGAGGCGGAGAACCTTCTACGGAGCAGCGAAAAACCGCCACATCTCCCAGAACAGAAGACACATTTTCTATCTTCTCAACAAACGCTGGGGGAACTAATGGAAAGAAAAGATATGCTTTAAACACCAGCAAGTGTTTGGCTAAAATACCTGATGTGTGAAGTGTGAAGTGTGAAGTCGTCAGTTAAACCAACCTTTCAGAGACAAAGAGGCAAATCCAGTACAACTTCCAACCTCATTGGTTACCACGCAACGATAAGCGCCAATATCTTCCACATTACACTTCTGGATTTTCAAGCTCACGTGTTCTCTGCGAATTATATGCTTTTTGCTTGATGTGATTGGCTTGTTATCTTTGAACCATGTGATCTTGAGCGGAGCACTTCCGGTCACTGTGGAAGCAAACGCTGCGGTGGAACCGTCAACCACCTGGAGCGACGTCAGCTCTTCAGCCAACATAGGAGGCTCTGAAATAACAACGACAACAGACTGAAGCAGCTTTGACTTGTTTGAGTAATGACACATAAACTCAGGTCACTGTTGAGCTGAAACACTGAAACACAGAGAGCAAAACCAACCTTTCACTTGCAGCTCAACGGTGCAACTCTCAGTTCCTGCTTCGTTGCAGAGTTCGCAGAAGTATTTCCCGCTGTCATTTTCACTAACTTCACAAATCTCTAAGGTCGCAAGAGAGTTCTCGAAGATCATCGTGTGTTTGGCACTTTGCTGGAGCTCAGCTCCGTCTCTGAACCAGTGCACAGAGATCTCTGGAGAACCAGCCACCTTGCACTCAAAGAGCTTGTTGTTTCCGACCCGTACTACTGATACACCTTCAGGTTTCTGCGTGAAAAATGGAGGTTCTAGAAAAGATACACACAGAAGTTACTTACGTATGGGGATCACTAAGAAATAAAGAAAACTGATCGAAGGAGAGCGACCAATATTGACCTTTGACAAAGAGCGTTGCCCGGCATGAAGTGGAGCCCACGTCGTTCTGTACTTCACAGACGTACTCTCCAGAATCAGAGGTTTTAGCAAAGAAGAGCTCGAGTGAGGTGGAGATGTTGTCTTTGATCACAGAGCAGTCAGCACTGGATAAAATCTCCTTCTTGTTTTTAAACCACTTGGTGGTCAGTGGCAGCGTGCCAGACATCAGTACTTTAAACTGGACTTTGGAGCCAGGCAAAACATTCATGGAATCGGGCTTTTCAAGAATACATGGTGGTTCTGTAAGAGAAAAGAAAGGAAATACTGCTCGTGAAAGCTACATCTGTAACAAAGATCCTTCAGAACTTTGATGAGACACAGCCAGCTTCTCATAAATACCACAAACAAACCTTTGACCAACAAGTTCCCGGAGCACTGGACGGTTCCTGCTCTGTTGTTAGCGATGCAGGTGTAGCTGCCGCTGTCTTTACTCTCAAGATTAGAGATTTCCAGGAAAGCAACATTCTCAAGGAATGTGCATTTGTGTTTCTCATCGGCCTGGATCTCTTTCTCTGCTTTGAACCACCGTACGGTTATGGGCAGGGAGCCAGAAACCAGACACTCCAGATGAGCAAACGATGCTTTGATACCTTCCGTCTGCTTCAGTTTGCTCGTAAAATACGGTTTAAAAATCTGATCTATAGTATACAAAGTGCAAAGAAAGGGTTAGGCTGATTGTTAGCATAGAACAGGAGATAACAGTAGATGTGAAACTTTGGGATAAACTGACCTAAAATAGTAATGTGTGCGTCACAAGTACTGGACCCGGCAACGTTTGAGACCTCAAAGGTGTATTCGCCGCTATCGCTTTGCTCTACTTGAGGAATCAGGAGCACGGAGCTTCCGTCCGCGTTCTGGATTTTGTATCTGCGGCCCGACTTCAGCTCCTTTCCTGCCTTAATCCATCTGGACTTGAGCGGTTTGTTGCCTGAGAATGTGCATTCGAGCCGGGCCGGGTCGCCCTCCGTCACACTGATGGACTTTGCGTGCTCTAAAATATTTGCTGGCTCTGGGATCAAACAAAAAAGGTCCAAAAACTGAGTTAGCGGCTCGCTTTTAACAGCGTTAATGTGACAGATGGAATGTGGAAGCTTTAACACGACAGCAGAAGCAGTTCGGACGAGACGTCCTACAAACCTGTCACTACGAGCACAGCGACGCTTCTCTGAGTTCCGGCTTGGTTCTGGGCCTGACACACATATTTCCCACCGTGCGACAGTTGAGCATTTTTCAACTTCAACACGGCACTTTTAGTTTCATAGGACATCTTAACGTGCTCGTCTTCTGTGAGCTCATGATCGTCCTTGATCCAGGAAAGAGTCATGGGAAGTGATCCCGACAACTGACAGCTCAGAGAGATCTCAGAGCCCACCATGCAGGACATATCCTCTAGTCTCTGAACAAATTTGGGCGGTTCTAGTGGGAGAAGACCACACATCAGACTGCAGGCAGCAGGAGGGTTTACACACACACAGATTACCCACAATGCAAACCTCCCATGAGGATTAACCCTTCATCCTTTCTGCGGAATCAGAAAACAAGTGCAGCAACCTTCTCCACATGAAATAAAATTATATCACATTTTCTTTTTGTGCACATTGTTTCCTGACAGACTTGGTCCAGAAATGAAATTGCTGACATTTGCATAAACAATAATTCACAAGCAATCAGACAACATGTAGAACGTTTAACCTTCAGGTATTAAAC
Organism: Liparis tanakae; assembly: GCA_036178185.1. Lineage (NCBI taxonomy): Eukaryota > Metazoa > Chordata > Actinopteri > Perciformes > Liparidae > Liparis > Liparis tanakae. The sequence goes on from CM070107.1 coordinate 8,534,316, forward strand.
TGTCCTTGAACTAACCTTTCAGTGAAATCTGGCAAGAACAAGCCGTCTCTCCAACATCACTTGCAACAGTGCATTGGTACGTCCCGGCGTCTCCGGCCTTACAGTGTGAGATGTGAAGAGTGAGCGTGTCGTTCTCAACACTCATCTTATGTCTTTGGCTGCTTCTGATCAGCTTATCATTCAGGAAGTAATTTATTTCAAAGGGAGGAGAACCGGAAACGGTTCCTTCCAATATAATATCGGATCCCTTTACAAGCACGGCTGATTCGAAAGGCCTCACAAACACTGGAGGCTCTATAAAACACAGATAATAGATGTTATATTAGAAGCAATAGAGGGCTCAGGGGGACCTTTGGTCTTGTGAAGTCAGTCTGGTCCACAGAGTTCTTCTCGTTGTTCAGAACACTCCAAAGATAATACTCTACAATACTGTTGGGAAGTCCTAGAAGAACTTTAAAACACCAACAATAACCGTAGAACATTTTAGAAGTTGATATCATGTCACTAAAAAATAACGTACCGTTGAACTAATGGTTTCAAAGTACTGAGTAGAAGCTAATTGAATTGTGATTGGTTCAGGACGCATCTAGATTTTTCATTTGGTGTGGCTCCGCGAAGCCGCCAGGCTCACAGAGCAAAGCCGCACTGACTGCTATCCTACGGGATTCATCATCTTATTATTATTATTATATTCGAAGCTGAATGATTCGCAAAGTCTATGGGAAAATACTTTGGACCACTTTGGGTCCCACAGTATACCTCGCAAATGCGCCAAAATACATTCAAACATCTGGCCTGATTGGGAATCGTGTGGAATGACTTTTCTAAGAGATCGGACCGGCGCTTAGCCCCAAAAACGCCAAAAAGAAATTGTCCAGTTCATTTGAAAGGGGTTTCAGAAGAGAAAACGCTAATCTTTGTCCCCGCATGGACTCACCATACATTAAGGTAGATAACTTATTTAAAGCTTGAAACATTAACGAAATGATGGAGCTCATTTGATCAATCTGACATTTCTTCATAGCTAGCACAGTTTCCATGGAATCTTCGTTTGGATTTTTTTCTGAAGATTTCAGGTCTGCTACAGAGTTTCTAATGGGTGTGTATGGCACGTAATGTTCAGATCTAGAGGGGCGGAGCCAACTGTCAGAGTGAGAGGCAGCAACAGAAAGTCCTAAAAAGATTTAACGTATTTTGCCACAAATTTTCACCATTTATGTATCAAAACGTAGGGAATCTTGTGCTCGTCCTCACGTGTCGATGAAATCCGCAATGTTTCCCACATTTGTCTGGAGGATCCTTAACGGGGGAGCAAGCCCACCTCTCTTCTCCATCCGAGTCAATGATATTTTTGGAGCAACATTTTATGTCTTGAAAGAAACGAGAGCTCTTTGTGAACTGCGATTAAACCGTTATATCTAAACCCAAACATACGGTAGTAGCCACACCATCTAAATTACTGGTGATATTTTCTAGTTATATCTCTTATTTTCTTTATTTATGTGCTCGGCTTTCTTTCATACTTGTGCGCATATCGTACTTTCTTATGTTTCGTTGACAGAAGTTGAGTCAACCAGTTAGCTTGATGTTGGCTGTAGTTGAGATTTGGAGGCACAAGCCGCTTCCCAGCGGCCAAGACGGCCAACGGTGTTTGGTGGAGGGACGAGAACACAGAGACTTCCTCTTGACGCCGGCAGCCCTGAACCAAAGACCAATGTGGACCAGACTTCCCCCAACAGTCTAAAGAACGACTGAAGACTGAACCAACCTTTCACAGTAACTGAGCTGCTGCTCTGGTCGCTGCCGGCATCGCTGGACGCCATGCAGACGTAATCTCCGCTATCCTCCACAGAGCAGTTCTCCATCACCAGAGTCGCGACTGAGCCGTCAAAGGACATTGTGTGTCCGAGGTCTGAAGAGATTTCTGAGCCATTGACGAACCATTTGATGCTAATAATAGGGGTTCCCTGCACTTTGCAGGACAACTTGAGAGGTTGTCCAGTTTTCAGCAGCTGTGAAGGCTCGAGCTTCATTGTAAATTTCGGGGCTTCTGTAAATTCACAGTAACATTGAGAGTCAACATAAGAGGTTCAGTAAAGAAAAACAACAGTTCAGCATATCACGTTATGAAGAGGAAGAATCAAACGGCACCTTTCACAAAGAGGACTGCGGTGCAATCCACCTTCCCAGTGTCATTGGACACTTGGCATGTGTACTTGGAGGAGTCACTTGGTTTCACAGAGTGAAGCTCCAGAGAGCTGGAGGAGGCATCTTTCTTTATGAAACACTTTCCTCCAGTGAGCACCTCGCTCTCCTCTCTGAACCACTTCACAACCAGAGGAGCTGTTCCTGTAAACGCTGCTTTTAGGACAACGTTTGCTCCCGGTGAAGCGTCCTGGGATTCAGGTTTCGCCGTGAAGACAGGAGGTTCTGGAGTAATTAGGGAAGAAGAAGAGCATACATGGTCAACGCCTATCAATGACTTCTGATCATGTCTGAGTCCTGTTTTGTAAAGAACTTCCACTCCTCTGACCTTTGATGGACACAGTACCACTGGTCTCTTTTTCTCCGGCATCGTTGGAGGCTCGGCAGGTAAAAACTCCGCCATCGCTTTGCTCCAGGCCACTTATGGTGACAGAAGCCGTGAGCTCGCTGAAATCTAGTTTATATTTGCCATTGCCCTGGATTTGTTTCTCGTCTTTGTACCAAGAAACAACCATCGGCTGAGATCCAGCAACTCTGCATTCCAAGGTCACATCACTACCAACACTCCCGTTCACTTTCTTTAAGGTTTTGGTGAATGACGGTGGAACTGCACGATCTGTGTGAGGAAATGTTAGATCAAACATAAACCAATGGCCACGTCTCAAAGTCGCTATAAAAGACGTATTCTGGGCTCAAACTAACCGATAACGGTGACCGAGCATGTGCACTGGTCTTTCCCGACTTTGTTGGACACCTCCATCTTGTACTCTGAGGTGTCTCCTTTATCTGCTGAAAGGATCTTGAGGATGGCAGTGCTCTCCTTCACGGTCATCTTGTATTTACGGCCGCTGATCATCTCTTTGCCGTCTTTGAACCACTTCACTTTGAGTTCTGGGCTTCCAGAGATGGTGCACTCCACCGTGGCAGAATCTCCTGCCATCACACTGATGGACTCGGCGGTCTCTAAGATCTTAGCGGGTTCTATAATACAACATGAGTTTTTTAGCGAAACATCTACATCTGCATTCTAGAATGGTGTGAACAAATAAGAAGGCGTCCTAACCTTGGACCGTTAAGAGAGCCTCACACTTCTGCTCTCCCGCCTCGTTGGCGGCGACGCAAGTGTAATTGCCTCCGTCTTTTATCTCAACGGATGAGAAAGAGATGAGAGCAACGTTGTTCTCAAATGTCCTGTTGACATTCGGATCGTCATCTCTGAGCAGCTCAGAGTCTTTCATCCATCTGATAGTGATGGGAGCTGAGCCTTTCAGGGTTCCCTGCAGTTTAACTGTGTTTCCCAACACTGCGGTTGCACTCTCAACCCTCTTTGAGAACATAGGAGGCTCTGAAATAACAGTGACGATGATGTGAGCAGCAGCCAGGAGCACAGTGCTCATAAAGAGTATACCTGCATCTCTTTGGGCACTAACCTCTTTGTTTAGTTGAAGACTTTGAGGTCACTGTCCCGACCTCGTTTGATACGACACATTCGTATTCACCACTGTCGGCACTCTCAAATGAGTGGATCTCCAGGGAGGTCAGAGACCCCTGAGACAGAATCCTGTACTTCTTATCTGACGACAGGGGTTTCTTATTCTTTTTCCAGGACACGTTGAACGGCACAGAGCCTGAAATCTGACACTCCAGTACAGCGACAGATCCTCTGACCGCCTCCAGGGAGATTAACTCTTTTTTGAAAGACGGCGGTTCTGAAGGGGAACATAGCCAGTTAGACCGGTTCCTGTCTGGCCCGAATACTTGCCTCTGTAATAAAACAGTCTACGTCCACACACCTTTCACTGCTGCTTTAGTGCTGCAGCTTTCACACCCAGACTCATTGAGAACCTCACAGGTGAAGTTTCCACTGTCACTCAACATGACATCCTTTATCTCAAGAGTCGCGACGCCATCCTTGCGAGCGATGTCGTATCTCCCACCAGCAAACAGCTCGCTGTTGTTAAAGAACCAGCTGGTGTGGAGTTCAGGGGATCCTTTGACGGAGCACTGCAACCGCACAGTGCTGCCTTGCTTCCACACTGTGGAGGCTTCCAGCCTCTTCACAAAGACTGGTGGCTCTGGAGGGGTGTGTGGTTAAAAAGGGCTAGCATGAAGTCAAAGAAGTCATTGGAATAAACAACCCAGCATTAAAAAAGAGAAGAGATTAAAGACTTGGGGATTGGGCACCACAGAATACAACCATGATATTTTTAGTACTGCAGATTTGCAGCCGCTTCAAATGCTGCAGCAGCCAATAGAATCGAGTAGACAGCTCTTACCTTGGACCTTCACTGAGGAGAAGCAAGTTGCGCTGCCAGCGTCATTTGTCACTGTGCACGCATAATTTCCACAATCTTTCAGTGTGGTCTTTACAATATCAAGAGTGACTGTTTTGTCCTCAAACGACAGTTTACAATCTGGAGACTGGTGGACCTTTCGACCATCACGCGTCCAGGAGACAGTTACTCCAGTGTCCTCATCCACCTGACACTCCAGTTGCAGGGGGGCTCCGACCACAGCTGCCACCGGGCCCAGGAGCTTCACAAAGTTGGGCTTATTAATGACCCGCAGCTTCGTGCTGCACTCAATTGTCCCAATGTTATTGGACACTTTGCACACATAGAGCCCCTCGTCAGCCTTCTCGGCTTTGGTGATCTCAAGACTGTGCTTGTCCTGGTCACAAGAGGTTTGGTAGTGTGCCGGCTCTTTGGGAACGGCCCGGTTGTCTTTCAGCCAGACAACTTCCAGTGGAGCAGATCCTGTTACCACACACTGTATTAGTGCCCTCTTTCCAGCAAACACAATCTGAGGGTCAGGTTTAGCTATAAAGGCCGGACGGCAATTCTCTATAAGAATTAAAGAAAAACAGAAACACATTAGTGGTGACATGTCGTACCCTGTTGATTGGCTTTAAACAAAAAAGGGATACCAGCAGCACAACTGGGTTCGACCAGCAAAGCACAAAAGAAGTACAAATAATAGAAGAACCAGGAACAACTCAACCAGCATAGAAGAAGGAAACATGCGGCGGTCTTACCCGTCACACTGAGGGAGGCGGAGCATTCGTCACTGCCGTGCTGATTGGACGCCTTGCAGGTGTATTCAGCATTGTCGGCCTTGTTTGGGCTCAGGAGTTCCAGAGAGGAAATGCCGAAGCGGCTGATAATCCTGTACTTATCCCCCTCTTTAATGGGGTTTCCATCTCTGAGCCACTTGAAGCTCACATTCGGAGCGTCCTCAGTTTCACATTCAAACTTGGCCGTGTTGCCAATGTTGATCTCCAATGGAACCAATCTGCGCCTGAACACCGGTTTCACTGCAAGAGAGAGGAAGAAACAAATGACAAAGTAAATAAACAGAAATAGTTCAGATGTAATGTTTCTGCTGGAGGTGGAGGTAAGTAGTGAAACTGGGATGGAAAGCGACTCAAAGTTATCCGGTTGTGACTGTGAAGGAAACATGGTTTTATGTTTGGGTTGAAAGTGTGATAAGAAGAGGAGGGAAAGCATGCAAAGAGGAATGGACCAGGAATGAGAAGTGATGGATATCTAAAGAAGGTGAATCCTTGAAAAGGACAAAGGAACATATGAAGTTGACTCGCGTGAGGAGAAATGGATGAGCTTGAAGGAAATATGAAGATGGCACTGCTGTCTGGTGAAAACCTCAAACATCAACATTTCATTTAAAAAAGTTAATTTAAGTGAGTTATGGTTGAGGTTTCCAAACAGAATTTCACTAATGCGTGAAGTTAGTTGATGATGAAATCAAAGAATTGTCCATCATCAAACCTCTTGAGACTACAGTGAGTCTTGATGATGTTGTCGTCTTGCCGGCTTCATTCTCCGCCTCACAAACATATTCTCCTTGATGCCTCGCCTTGACAACTTTGTCGATAACCAGTGTGTATGTGTCCTGGTCTTTAGAACACTTGAACTCTTTGCCAGATTTCACCAATTGTCTATTGAAAAACCAGTTTGCCTTTGTGACGTTCTTAATGGTGGCAGTAAAAACGGCCTTGCTCTTTTCCTCAGTGCAAACATCTTTCAGAGGATCAATAACAGCGGGATACTCCACCAGCGTGTCGGAGGACTCGCTGATCATGATCGCCTCTGAGAGATACTCCTCTCTGGTTTCTCTGTGGACAACAATGTCCACAGATTGATCAATAGCAATGTGACTGACAGGCACCGCGGTGGTCACTTCAGCAGCGATGACCTCCCTCTCTGACCGGACCGTCTTCCTGCTCACCTGCCTGGACTCTCGTATCTCAGACCGACTCTGAACTGAAGCGCTTTGGAAGGAAGTCCTGGCTTCGGTTTTGACGGCTGCAGATTGAGAATCGGCAGAAGGAAACCCAACTGCACTCTCTGCCACCATCATGGTGTCCACCACAGACGCCAGCACCTCTTTGGTGGGCGCGGAGCTGAGCAGCCCTCTCTGAGGCTGCTCCACCTGCAAGGTGCCTGGTCGCTCCGATGTGAGACTCTGCTGCTCCTGGAATACCATCGCGTGCAGAGCTACCTGGAGTTCTGACCTGAGGTCAGCTGTCTGAGGGTATTCACCTTCAAAAGACAGAGTGATCTCCATGTGTGCCCCTGGTGTTGTGATCAGGTATGTAGAAGTGGCCCGTTTGGGCTCTCTCTGAACCTTCACCTCCTGAACCTCTACTGCCTGGAACCCTCCAACGACATCGGCCAGTAGCACCGGCTGGTCGCTGGCCACAGCCGACTGAAGAGCGGCTCTGAGCTGACGCCGGATGTTCAGACTGGACGGTTTGGGAATCTGAATTACAAAGTTGAGTTCTTTAGGGAGCGTTAGAATGTCCCGAGACTCATGAGCAAACAGAAGGCCTTTAGCCTGCGTCACGATGCTGACAGTCGAGCCCTCAGATGTGTGCATCTCACTTGACTGCTCTCCCACAAGGACCTGCTTCTCTTCAAGCAACACCGACTGCCGGACTGACTGGCCTTCCTGGATCTGGACTGCAAAGTCCTGCTCAGCGGCTTCTAAGATAGTACAGCTCTCATTGGCAACTGCCTTCTCCTCTATAAACACTATTCTGTTGGGTATCTTAGGCTCAACTTTCGTCTCAGACTTGAATTCCTCATCAGCCTTTAGGTTCCGGGTGTGACCCTCCTCGAGGCTGAGCGTGTCTGTGACGTTCAAAGAATGCATGATGTTCCAGTAGTCCTCTTTCTGGACCAGCGCTCGCTGCTCCTTGACATCGCTAACGAAATGCATCTCCTTCTGCAACTGCATTGTCTGGGAAGAGACCGGGAGGATGCTGGAAGGCTTGGGCTCGGTGCGAAGCTGTGACTGAACCCCGGTCACAGACACATCCAGATCTTTGTGATAATCTGCTGTGATCTCCCTCCTCTCTTCGGATGTAGCTGCATGCCTTCTCGCCTTTTCCTGTTTCTGCGTGGCTATCTGTTGATCAGGTTTGGTGATGTTGAGGATCCCTTCTTTTGGTAGGACCGATACCGAATGAATCGACTGGAGGTATTTGGTCGGCGGCGACTCTTTCTTCGACTGAACGCACGTGGCTTCAGTCTTTGCTGAGAACTCGGAGGTTGCCTCGCACACCGCAGTTCTTTGCTCTTCTTGAGTCACCGAATGCAACAAAGTGGGACTCTTCCTCGCAGCTGCCTGCTGCGTGGAGGGCTTCTCGCTGCAAAACCTCCCCTCGGACTGCAGAACATCCTGATCACTGATAACTTGCAGATTCAGGAGTCTTTCTCCCTCTTGCTGAGGCTGCACACATACAGAAGGTGCGATGCTCGGAAGCTGTCCTGCCTGTTCACCTTGAAGTTCATATTTCTCTTCAGCAGTTATAGCTGACTTATAAAACATGTCTTTTTGTGGGCAGATACTCTCCTGCTCTGGTCGCTGTATTTCAAACGTCTGCTCTTTGGATAAAGCCATTCTAGTTTCACTAACTGGTGCTACCACTGGTTTTGATTTCTCTGTCTCAATCAGGGGCTTAGTGGCTGCATCTGAAGGTGGAAGAAGCTCAGTGTGTCTTTCTGTAATTGGCAGTTGTCCTGCAGACTGAGCCGAGTATAAAATCTTCACCCCCTCTTTGACTCTGAAACTCCTCTCTTCCTCGGGCCGGTGGCTGACTCCTAAGATCGCATCAAGGATTGTCAGAGTGGACTTGACTTGGTGACCACTAACAAGCTGCCTGGGTTCGTTCAACGGGTTCCCGAGCTCTGGGGCCCCGTCCGTCAGGGCCTCGGCCCTCACTGTGCTGAGCGGGAGGACCTCTTCAAATATGGCCGACATGAGTTGAGACGGCTTCTCTTCGGCCAACTGGAGTTCGACAACCTCAGGGCTGAGAATGCGTTCGGAGTGCTGCTCGGTGATCTTCTGCCTCTCCTGGACTGAAGATAAGAAAGTGGCCATGTGAAGCTGTTTCACTGGAACAGCTGAGACCTGAGGCGGATGAGTGGGAGCCAAAGAAACCCTCTCCTGAATGTCAAGAGCCTGCAGAACTGCCGCCTGGTGGGTGAGCTGCTCTCGATGGAGGGTGGCGGCAGAGATATCCAGTTCTCGGAGGGTTCCCACCTCCTCGCTGGGGATAATCTGCCGGTCCTCAGTGCTGATGGTGTAAATCATCTGATCGGACAGAGTTCTTTTCTGGTAGAGTCTGGATTCGGAGGTTTGCTCAGTCATGGATATGTTCAAGCCTTTTGTTTTCCTCACTAATGTCTGCTCTTCCTGGACTTTCTCACTGAACACCAGCAGGTCAGCGGTACAAGAGGCTTCTCCGTGTTGGTTGGAGGCCTCACATGTGTACACGCCACTGTGCTCTGGTTTGACACTCTGAATACTAAGGAAGCCTGATCCATTTGGGTTGTTCACAATGACCCAGAACCCACCAGGCTGAATGTGTGAGCTGCCTTTGAACCACTGAACCTCAGGGAGTGGATCTCCGGTCACCACGTACCTGAAGAACGTCTCACCCCCCTCACGCAACACAAGAGACTCAATGGTTTGAGTGAATTCTGGGGGGTTTCCAGTTGAGACGAATGTCGTCCCGTCAACTTGTTCCTCTTTCTCCGGCTCCTTCACCTGAACATGCAAATAAGAAGAGCAGCTCGACTGGCCAAATCTATTGCTGACAGTACAGGAGTACTCTCCTTCAAACTCCCTCTGGACCTTGTGAATGACCAAGCTGTACTCATCCCGCTCATGAACCAACGTGTACGCAGACAAGCCGGCGACGGCCTTCCCGTTGTGGCACCACCGGACGGCGGGTTTGGGAAACCCAGACACAGTGACAGTAAACGTGGCCGTTTCTCCGACAGCCACGGCTGCTGGAGAAAGCTGGCTGAGGAAAACTGGTTTTTCTTTTTTCTTTACCAAAGAGCTGGAGAAGCATTTGGACTCTGGCTTAAGTTCAAGTGCTCTGGTTTTATCTGGTAACTTGAGGCCGCTGTAGTACGAGTCCCGGCTTTCCTCTTCCACAGTGATGGTCGAGCTAGAGAAGGCTGAGTGGAACATTCACAGTGAGACACTCAATCCGACTGGAAACAGAATTAGTTGCTCTATTTGAAGGAAAATAAATCAATCAACCGTACCGCTTTTCATGTTTTAGCCAAGTTACCACAGAGGGCATTTGCTATACATTATAAGTAGTTAAGTCTATACGATTTTTAAAGGTAAAACAGAATATGACTCCAAAGACCAGCTTTGAACAGAACCAGGGTCTCATGTTCACTTGAAGACCACCGAGACCACTGATACATGACGTTAAAGCGTCTATGGAAACATTTCAAGTGGACCTCGAGTTAGAAAAGACACTGTCAAACATATATTTAGTAAAATATTGAATATTTTAATTCGTAAAATGATTTAAAGTAAAAAGCTTCTGAAATTCATTTTTTAAGTCAACATGAATTTCTAAATGCAGAATCTGAAGATTAAGTCAAAACAACAAAACCACCTAAAGAAGGAGAGCGGACAGAGACAAACTATGACGATATTTACCTTTCACTCCCTGCTGGACCTGGACTGTGGGTTCCTGCACCGCTGCAGTTACTATAAAGACACAAACATTCACAAGTTTAAAAACCACACCCAGAACGGTCTTGTTTCATATGGTGTTAGAATCAGTGGCAGGGCGTGCATCCATGTCAGCTGTCTTGTATTTCTTTTGCTTCTGACTGAACTTCTGGCATGCGTCCTTTGGGTCTTTAGTGTGCAGCGCCTCTGCTGTCTGGAAAGTGCTCAGTGGTGTGAGTGTTCTCTTAAACTCTGTCTGTGGGACGCACAGCTGAGCGTCCTCTCCTAAACGCAGCGGTTAAACCCTGCAGAAGAAGAAGAAGTGTGCCTCTGCTGGCTGTGTGGGGAAGCAGTGAGATAAGAGCCCGAGCGAGCAGAAGGACCAAAAGCATGCAGATGCCAACCTGTCGTCACCGTGCTGCACTCAGCATCCCCGGCTGAGTCGACACTTTGGCAAGAGTAAGAGCGCCCTTGTCCGGGTCCCACATTGTTAACATTCACGCAGCACAGGGGGCCGTCGTGTTTCACGGAGTAAGACACAGAATCCTCAACATTCAACCGATTGTAAAGCCAAATGACGACCGGCGCGGCGACCCCCTTCATTACGCAACACACGGAGCCGCTGTCTCTGCTGGGGAGCAGCAGCTCGGGGGGCAGTTTGATCAGGAAGTCGGGGCCGCCGGCGAGGCGGTGTCCTCGCGTGTCATGAGGCACGACGTCGGGGAAGTACAGGTGGCTGATGAGGCTGTGAGGCAGCGGTCCCGGCTTCTCCGCCGTCTCCTGCTGCTCTCGGTCCGGAGAACCTCTAGCGGTCTCCGTGTCTGTCTGACACACTTTACGCACAGAATCGGTAGGGATTGGGGTTTCTGCTTTGAGATTTGCTTCTTTTGCTGGGTGAGGATAAAGTTAGGGAAAGTAATTAGGGGTCAGAGTGTATAAGGCTATAACTCTAAACACTCAAGGGGTTAGTAGGATGGATGGATGGGTTAGCGAGGCAGCAGCAGGAGGAGAGTCGTCTAGACTATGTTATTCCATTACATTCTGACGGGTTACAAGAGGAAATATTAAATATGAGAGGAGGGGACGAAGCAGGAGCAGCAGGTGGAGAGGTGGATGGACCAGATGGAGAAACAGACTGATAAAAAGAAAGATTAACCTTCAACAGTGAGCTGGGCGGAGGAGCTGCTCTGGCCCTGCTGGTTGGTGGCGGTGCAGCAGTACACACCCTGGTCCGCCACACCAACCCCCTGAATGACCAGGGACAACAGCCCCCCGGTGAGGGAGCTCCTCACGCGCTCCGTGTCCGCCACACTGTGGCCGTTGTGATCCCACTCCACCCCGGTGAAGGGCTGACCGTCGAACGAGCAGCTGAACTCGGCCTTCTCGCCGCTCTTCACCTGGACGTCGCTCAATGCCATCAGCAGTTTGGGGCCGGCGGAGAGCTTGACAATCTCAAAGCTGCTCTGGGAGCTGACGCTCTCCATCTGAACCTCAACCGTCCTCCAAGACACAGAGGAGCTCTCAGAGAGCATCTCACAAAGCTCCGTCTGTCCCATGGACAGAGAGCTGAATGTCTCAGTGTGACGGAGCTGAGTCTCAGCCCCAGTGCTCCGCACACTAGCTAAGGCCTCTTCATCTGGGCAGTAAGAAAGAGTAGAAGAATTAGGTCAACACATCATTCTGGTGACTTCTTCAGTGCAGCTGGAGTGGAGCGTTGAGGATCAGTCTGATCAGAGAGGTGGAGGACAGCGGCTGGCTTCCTCCGTCAATCATGCAACTTGACAGGAGCCAGAATCCAGCTGTGAATTTTGTCCGAGCTCGAGCATGAGGAACCCGGAAAGCTAGATTTCCAAAAAGTTCATCTCTGTTCTGACCATGCTGCATTCCTCTGAAACAGATTCATCACTTAAGAGCTCTCCGGGTGTGAAGAGAGGAGTGACATGCATCGCCTGTAGGAACCTGGAGGATCAACAGCTGAGCATCCTGCAGCTCACGGGACTTGGGGAGCTGGTCGAGACCGGAAGAAAGATGGTCCGAAGGCTGGTTGCACAAAGATGTTGTTGACATGCAGAGACGTCTTAAGATGTCCAAAATTAGTTCAGTGTTCATGCTGTAGACGTTACGTTTAATAAGTCACATTAATATATTAAATATATATTATTACAAGTATCTTATTTGCCAGAATCAGATGTGCAGACAGTTAAAAGTTGTCGGTTGGGTTTATAGGATTAAATAATTCTACTTGACATTAGCATCTTGAACATGATCTCACGGGCTTTGGTGAATATTAAAGAAAGGAGTTGAACTTTCTTTGGTTTTGAAGGCGCTATAAGTTTCCATTCTTTGTGCTAAGCTAAGCTACACTGAGCTAAGCTAAACACTGACATCCATCAAGTCAAATCTCATCTCAAATCTTTGTGCGAGCAGCGGAGGAACAGACGGGCCTGAAACCTCCGTGAACCATGCCGCGCGTGAAGTTGTGCCGGAGCATGCGTCGTTGTGTATGTGACCAGTTGAGACGCCGTGATCTCTGCAGGGAGAAGGGAGACGCCGGTCGGTCCGGAGAGGAAGCGGTGAATATGTTCCCAGAACCGCTGGAGTCAAAATGTGCAGCTTCTGCTTTGACGATCACCAGCTAACGGAGGCGCTGCTGATCGTCAAAGCCGATTCCAGCTTCAGATTCACAGTGACATCAAACTTTAAGAGGATTATTTTACCACCAACGTGTGAGAGCATCCGCATGTAAGAAACAAGATGGCGGACCGGTGAAGCACATGCCGGGTCGATCGTCCGCGACTCTCTGAAGAACTCACCGTCGATATTCAGAGTCGCGGCACACGTGATCATTCCTGCAGAATTGGTGGCGACGCACGAGTATTCTCCCTCGTGGTCCAGGAGAACGCTGGAGATGTCCAGCTGGCAGGTTTCACCGGACTGAGACATCCTGAAGACGTTCGACTGCCGGACCTCTCTGCTGCCTCGGAACCAAGACATCTGCAGATCTGCGGACGGAGAGTTCAAGTTTTATTTTGGCATCCCTTAAAAGTAAAGCCACAAACTAAAGCACGGACTATCGGAGAGAGTTTATGCTCGGTGGAAGATCTAAACTTGTGGAGCGGCGCTCACTACCTTCCCCGGAGACGGAGCACTGGAGACGGGCAGGCTGTCCCGCCGAGACCAGGATGTCCCGCATGGGAGCGATGAGGACCGGAGCGGTCACCCGAGCCGCGGTTTCAACCACCTCGGGGACTGGAAGCCAAGACGGGGAACAGAACATCATCAATGACATCATTGTTAACCAATCAAGATCAATTACTCAACTTGTTTGAGACAAAAACAATTATTGAAAAACCTTTAGTGGAATTATATTAACAGTAAAGGGTTTTACAGTCTGTATACATACAGGTTGTCCCAGGACCTCGGATCAGGAACAACTCCCCAAACATTATTAGTTTACAAAATGTTCTGTGTAAATGTTATGAAACATTTGCTGTAATGTTAAACAATAGAATAAAACAAAACCATCTCTGAGAATTAGTTGAAAAATATCTTGTTGGATCAAATCCATCGGTCTGCATCTTACATGTGGTCAGGCATGCCAAAGGCAGCCTTCAATTGAGGACCCAGGTAAAAGGGGCAGAGCTTATAAAAAAAGGGGGGGGGGGTGTAATCTACTCGGCAATAAAACCATTTACACCTCGGTAGAGTCTTTATTTTAGTTTATAGAAGCAGTTTATAGATGTAATAAGTCAAAGTGAGGCAGACCCGATGTCCGGTTCCTGGCCCCTGATTGTACCTTCCACCGTGAGAGGGGCGGAGCTGGTCGCCTCTCCGAAGTCGTTCTTGGCCTCGCAGCTATAGACGGCGGCGTCCTCGGGGAAGACCTCGAGCAGCAGCAGTGAGTGTTCGTCCTCGTCGCGGAGGAACTTGCACTTGTAGCTGGCAGCCAGAGCCTGGGAGTCTTTGTACCAGCTGACCTGAGGCTTCGGGAGGCCGCTGACCTGCACCGAGAAGCGGGCCGAGCGACCCGACATCGCCGCCTGGGCCTCAACCTGCCGGACGATCTGAGGAGGCTCCGGGACTGGAGGAGGAAGACAGAAGACTCGAGTGAGGTTTCTTAAAGGTTCAGCTCGAGCTCATCGGGTGCATTGCTCTCAAATCAGCCAGTAAGCAGAAGACGTCGTGGACCCGGTGACTACGAGTCAGAACCAGTGGACGGCAGGTCTCTTACGTCTGACGAGCAGGTTCATGGTGCTCCGGTTCTTGCCGGCGATGAAGGTGTACTCTCCGGCGTCGCTCCTGTAGGTCTCGGAGATGGTGAGGCGGTGCAGCTTCCTGATGGTGACGTAGTTGAACCGCTCCTCCACCGAGAACTGGACCTCCGCCCCGTTCCTCAGCCAGCGGCCCTCCACGTCATCCTCGTTCACCTCGAACTCGAAGGTGGCTCTTTGTTTCTCAACGACCTGCAGAGACAGACGAGCGGACAGATGAGGTGACGCTTCGGAGCGTTACGCCTATTTTAATTTGCAAGTGGAAACAATGTCGACTCACGGTGACGTTCCGGCTGCTGGGCTCTGAGATCCTGATGTCGCGGCCCTCCACTACCAGGCGGCCCTTGGAAATGCTGGACCCGGCCACGGCGGTGTATTCTCCGGCATCGGACAGGCGGACCGATGGCAGAATTAGGCGGTGCACGAAATTATCTGAGGTCATTTTATGTCTGCAGAAAAAAACAGAAGGTAACAGATTTTCTTAATTTCCTTGATGTATTGGTTTATTAGTCAAAGAGTTCTACCAGCCGAGTATGAGCTGCTGTACCTGTCAGACACCTCCAGCTCTTGACTGTCCTTCATCCACATCACCTGGATATTCGGTTCAGAAACCTCACATTCAAAAGTGGCTCTCTTCTTCTCTGTGATCTTCAGGTCCTTCAGGTCTTTGGTGAATTCAACCACGCGGGCTGCAGCGGAAAATAAAAAAGGGATGAGGTGAGAATTCCTTCAGGAGCTTCTACTGCTCATTGAGGAGGTTCTAGTGGTCATTTAGGAGGTTCAACTGGTCTTGGAGGAGGTTCTACTTGTCATTGAGGAGTTTCTAATGGTCCTTCAGGAGGTTCTACTGGTCTTGGAGGAGGTTCTACTTGTTCTAAGGGAAGTTGTACTGGTCATCGGAGCATTTTAAGGGTCTCGGGGGAGGTTCTGCTGGTCATGGAGGTTCTACTGGTCATGGTGGAGGTTCTGCTGGTCATGGGGCAGGCATCGCCAGAGACTAACTGTTCAAGCAAGTGGAGCAGCAGTCGGTGGAGCCCCAACCTGAGCTAAAAGGAAAAAGCTTCAATTACAAGTCTTACCCTCAACATAGAGTTTAGATGTGGTGACTGCAGAACCGGACATGAAGGTGTACTCGGCGCTGTCCCCGAAGTGAACGTTCCTGATGCTCAGAGTGTGAGTGAGCTGTTTGCAGCGAGCCTGGCATCGGTCCGTGGACCGGATCTCCACGCCGTTCTTCAACCACTTGTACGTGATTCCCTCGTAGTTGACGTTCACCTCGAATGTGACCGTTTCTTTCTCCTGAGCATTCAGGTCCTGCAGCATCGTCGTGATGAGGACGGCTGGAAAACAACAACATGGCTGGTAAGTTCTCTGAAACTTTGGTTCAGTGGAAAGAGGGACGTCATTAAGGGAAGAGCTTACGGCTGACGGTGAGCGTGGCGGACACACGGTCGTTCCCGCAGACGAAGGTGTACTCTGCGGCGTCGTTGCTGCTGGTGTTGGTGATCTTCAGCTGGTGCAGTTTTCCCTGGACCACGATCCTGAACTTCTCGCTCATCTGGATCTCCACGCCGTCTCTCAGCCAGGTCGACGGCACGTTGAAGTGAGAAACCTCGCACTCGAACTCGGCCAGCTGGGTCTCCGGCACCTCGACGCTCTTCAGGGGTTTGGTGACCCGCAGGGCTGAAGAGACAATGTCAACGTCAACGCATTTCATCTAAATATGAACATTAGGCTCCTTCAGAAGTGGAGAAGGCATTCTATGAACAGAGTAAGATGTTTGTGTTTCATAAAGATAGCTTCCTTACATTTATCAGAAAAGGGTAATTTGGAAAACGTACAAAAGAATGAACCAAGGTCTTGGATAGTGGGTAAAAGCTAGTGCTCCATGAACCAATGGGTGAGGAGCATCATCTGAAGATCTGGGTCATTGTATTTTGCCACTGAGCGAGGAGGAGGATGTTGGAGGATGTTGCCTTCACACACATTCCATCTTTCAAGACTGCTAACGTGCTATGCTAATGTGCCGTGCTATGCTAACACTTACACTCGACGAAGAGGCGAGCGCTGCACTGGAGGTGGCCCACTACGGCCGTGTACTCTCCCTCCTTGCTGCCGTCCACGTCCTGGACGATCAGTTTGTGGCTCTTCTTCTCGGAGAGCATCCTGTAGCTGTCGTTGGGCTTCAGCTCCACCTTGTTGAACATCCACTTCACGGGGATGTCGTCCTCCGAGATGCCCACCTCAAACATGGCGGTCGCACCCAACAGCGAGGTCACGTCCTTCGGCTTCTTTGTGATCTTGATGGCTGTCGGAGAAGATAGTTCAGTTTAAAATGTGCCACGTTAACTTTTTGTTGGAGCGGTGCTTCTTTAAAGAAACCGCGGTCGCTCACTTTCAACGTTGAGCCTGGCGCTGGCGGACAATTTCCCCAGTTTGAAGGAGTAAACCGACTCGTCGTGCACGGTGCAGCTCTTGATCTTCAGGGTGTGGACCGTGCCTTCGGTCGTGATCTCGTATTTATCGCTGGGCTGCATCTCAACGCCGTTCCTGATCCACTGGGATCCCTTCACGCCCTCGTGGGTCAGCTCCAGGCTGAAGACGGCTTCCTGAGTCTGGACCACGTTCAGGTTCTTCAGGGTCTTCTTGATCTTCACAGCTGGTAGGGACGAACATAGATGTTAATGTAAGCAGTACTGGAAGCAGCAATTGTTAAGAGGATTCACTATTTGCCGAAAATCTGACAACATTTGATAAACGTAGTTTTTAATTTGTGTTTAAACATTTTTGGAGATGCTGGTTCTACCACCTTTCTTGTGGTGAGCTTAACTATTCTAAACACTACACATCTGAAGTACTCCAAACTCTGTAATTAATGTATCTCTGGATAGATAATTAAAAATTAATCAGTACATGAAAATCCAATTTCAGTTTCTTAAATTTCTATCCTTTATTGCTCCCTTTTAATAAACTAAAGCCAGTTGGTGACCCTCTTAAACTGGACATACCTTCTACTTTCAGGGTGGCTGAGGTCTTGGAGGTTGCCACCTGGTAGGTGTACTCTCCGACGTCGGTTGCTTTGGTGATGACGATGACGAGGCGCCGCACGGCCCCGTTCACCTCGCTCAGCGTGTTCTCGTTGAAGTCCACGCGATTGCCGTCCTTCAGCCACTTGCCCTCCGTGGTGGGATTCGCCACCTCGCACTCCAACACCGCGGTCTGCGAGTCCGCCACCACCAAGTCATGCAAGGGCTTCTTGATAGCGCCACCTGGTGACAGGAGGCAGTTCCAGTAAGCACCGCAGCGCGTCACCTCGCAGTAGAGGCCATCTTTAACGTAGAGTGCGACGTACCTGACACGGTGAGGGAAGCGGTGCACATCTTCTCGCCGGCGGCGAACATGTACTCGCCCTCCTCGTCCTTCATTGCGTTCATGATGGTCAGCTTGTGGATCTTGTTCTTGGACTCCATCTTGTAGTTGGCGCCGGCTTTGAGCGGCTGCCTCTTGAAGGTCCAGAAGGCGTCGACGCCGGCGTGAGAAACCTCGGCAGCGAACGTGACATTCTCAGACTCGGAGCAGGACTTGTCCTGGATCGGTTTCAGGATCTGGACAGCTGGGAGACGGAACCACGGTTAGTCCATTGAACTCATGGTCGGCGAGTCTTGTTTCACATTTATGACAATTAACAATCAAAAATATCCTTTTTGTACTTTCACAGAAACTGTAATGAATAAAATGTCTTGTCATTCCAACTGTCAGGTTCCTGTGTTACTGTAAAGGTGCTGCATGAATAGATGTTGCAGTGTGATTGGTCAGAGACACCAACTATCTTTCATTTATTATTATAGACTTCTTTGTGCTTTGGGAATATAAATATATTTCACAGTAAATACCAGGATTTAATTTCCTGGCAAATCGGACCGTGGTTTCACGAAATCTAAAACTTATTTTGTCTTTTCCAGTTAGGACTCACTACTCTGTGTGTTGGTGTCTTCTTGACGATAAGTCGCCATGACAACATACAACGAATCGAAACAAGGGATTCTACTAATTTACTTATCTCACTGAAAATATAATGTGTGTTGGTCCTAAGTAGAAATACATGCTTAAGTCTTTCCAAGTAAAACTTACTCTGAACGGAGAATTTGCAGCTGGTGTCGGCACGGCCGACCACCAGCTTGTAGCGCCCTTCATCAGAAGCGTAGGTCCGGGTGAAGACCAACCGCTGCTTGGCTCCCTTTGACACCAGCTGGACTCTGTCGCTGGCCGTCAGCGGTTTGTCGTCGTGGAACCATTTGACCGAGCTGACGTCCTGAGCAGAGATCTTGGCCTCCAGGACTGCCTTGGTGCCCTCAACGGAGGACACGTCCTTCAGTGGGCTCAAGATGCCAATGGCTGGAACACAAGATACAATCTTTAGTACCATTTCATTTGGGAACTCTCAGTCCTTGAGGAGACGGACATCCGAGGGGCCTTACTCTGAATGAGCAGCTTTGCAGCGGTGGAGATCCCCTGGGCGGGAACCACAAAGGAGTACATTCCAGTGTCGTCCTTGTTGGTGTCTTCAATCAGAAGCTTGTGGATCTGTTTGTCGACAACGATGTGCACACGGCTGGAGGCCGTGGCCGGCTGTTCGTTCTTCATCCAGGTTCCTTCAACGTTCTCCTGGGAGAACTTGACCTCCAGCTGAGCGATGTCGCCCTCGCAGATGGTTATGTCAGTCAGAGGCTGTATCAGGGTCACGGGGCGCACTGAGAACACAGGAAAAACATGTGAGCCACTGGATGCAACCTGAATATAAGTCACACTATATAGCTCCTTAGAAGCTGCAGTACTCCTGACACCCCAATATAATAAATTGATGATTAGGAACAAACAACATGATGAAGATTTTTTTTTTAAATCGAAAATACATGAAATATCCAAACTCTAAAGCAGGCAATTTCCCTGAGGGTTTTCCTGGAGATTCAGAAGGTCACAAAATGCATGAGGAGTCACCCTCTATGGATCATGAACTTGGATTCCAAATTTAATGGGAAAGTAGGATCATTTAATTTTTGGATGAATTGACTTGGTGCTTAGTTACTTCCAACACTCACATTTCATTTTCAGTGATGCAGTCGTCTTGAAAGTTCCCACTTTGAAGGTGTATTTCCCCTGGTCCTCCTTCTTGACCTCTTTGACGGACAGGGAATGTCTTCCACGGCGGGAGGACATGACGTATTTGCTGCTTTGAGAAAGCAGCTTTTCTCCAAAGAACCAGCTGCCTTCAGCGTCCTCACGGGACACCACACAATCAAACTCTCCAGAGTACGTCTCAGGAACCTCGGTGCTCTCCAGCTGCTCAAGGATCTCCAACGGAGCTCCTGTTCATGACATACAGATGGTTGATCAGGTTCTGCAGTACATATGCAGTATTCATACACTGGAGCTAAGTGGCTGTGTTTAAGTTGTTCCTACACAATATTTCCTGCGTGGACTCAAGAGACTTAAAAAGGTTAAGAGGTCTTGGTTCTCGTTTATAGGACTCGGTTCAACCTATGAGAGGTTAAAAGGTCTAGGTTCTCGGTTACAGGACTAGGTTCAACCAAAGGGAGGTTAAAAGGTCTAGGTTCTTGGTTATAGGACTAGGTTCAACCTAAGAGAGGTTAAAAGGTCTAGGTTCTTGGTTATAGGACTCGGTTAAACCTTAAAAGCAGGGAGCCAGTGTTCAGATGTTGTAGTTACATGTGTCCATAATCTGTGAAGCAGAAATTCATGTTGAGGTATTGTCCAATCGCCAACCCACCTTCAACATCGAGCTTGGCCGTTGTGCTGATGTCCTCGTCTATAACCATGCAGCTGAAGTCTGCGTTGTCTCTCATGTCGATGGTCAGCACAGACAGGAAGTGGACCTTTCTGTCTGAGTGCATCCTGTATTTGTCTCCGGAGAAAATCTCTACGTTATTTTTTAGCCATTTGACCTTGACAAAAGGCTCATTGGTTTCACACTCAAAGGTCGCCATGGTGTCCTTTTCTTTAGCTTTGACCACCTCCAGCTTCTGTGTGAAGGAGATCACGGTCTTGGCTGCAAGAATAACAAGAAACACTGTTAGAAAATACCCAATTCAAACGTAGAATAGCATGGACATAGTAGAAAGTCCAGAGTTGGTACCTTGCACCAGCAGGAAAGCGTGGCTTGAAGTCTCTCCGGCAGTGCTCGAAGCTTTAACCATGACACTCGCAGAATCCTCGGCTATGACGTCTCTGATCACCAGTTCACACACGTTATCCTCAGGCCAGAACCAGGAAATACGATGAGACTTCTCCAGAAGAACACCATTTTTGAACCACTGGCACTCTGGTTTGGGTCTGCCGACGACTCTGACTCTGAACTTGACTTCGTCGCCCTGTGCGACGGTCTGGCTGGTGATACGCTCCAGGATCTTCGGAGCTTCCATGCTAGCTGAGAGTTTTACCCTCTCTGGTTTTATAACTTTAACTGTGACCTTGCGTTCCTCTTCCTTCTTCCTCTCAGCCTCTTCCTTCGCCATGGCGCGATGAAGCAGCTCCTCTTTGGTTTTCTTCAGCAGACCCTCGTAGGACTCGTCTTTCTTACGTGACTTGAGCTCCACGGCGGTGATGGACTCGTAATAGCCTTCCTCCGTCCTGCGCTTGAACTTTCCCCTCAGCTCGTCCGACTCCTCCGTGGCTTTCTCGTGGACGATTCTGTGAGCCTTCTTCAGCTTGACCACCTCTTTTGAAGAATCATCTGCAGGTTTCTCAGTCTTCACCACGTCAAATTGTACTTTTCCTGGTTCAGATGCGACCTCAGCTGCCTTACCCTCTGGGGCACGGCGCAGATGAGTTCTGAAGTCCTCTTTCTCCTGAATCTCCAGCTTCACGGTATGCTCGGCTGAGCCCAAGTTGTTTTCGGCTACTACTCTGACCTCTCCTGAATCATAGGATTTGGTTTCAGTGATCTCCAAATAGTAAATACCGTCGTAACGAAGTCTGTACCTCTTGCTCTTGCGGATCAGTTGTCCGTTCAGGTACCAGTTGACCTTGGGTAGTGGGTAGCCGGTCACTCGGCAGCGGAATCGCGCAATATCGCCTTCCAGCACTCTGGCTGGTTCAGGAACGAGGACTATCTCGGGTTTCATTTTATCACTATCTTCCTCAGCAGTGACTCCGTAGGGTCCTCCCTCATGAGCCATGCGTTCCATCTCATCAATACGGTGTGCTCCCTTCCTGCCTTCGGGGAGCTGCGACTCCTCGACCAGACCCTTCTCATCCTTGACGACCAGGGTGGCCGAGGTTTGGTCGGCTCCGTACTTGTTGGTGGCTCTGCAGGTTATGACGCCGCTGTCTCTGGCGTAAGCGGCTTCGTAGTCCAGACTGCAGTAGCCAAATTCGTTGACCATGCGCAGCCTGTTAGCGGCGTCCAGGGGTTTGCCGTCGTGCAGCCACTCCGCCACCATGCTGGGGTCGCCGATAGGAGTCAGTCGGCACTCGAAGTGAGCCGGACCGCAACGCTTCATCCTGATGGAGGTCAGTTTCTTCTTGAACTGTGGTTTCTGCTGCTTCTCTTTGTCATACAGGTCGCCCTCCTCCCACTGCTCTTGGCCATACCGCAGATGAAGGGGCTCCAACTCTGGAGGAGCGATCTCCTTGGCCTTGTAGGTTCCTTTGGGAATAATGAGCTTCCTCTCTGGTTCAGGCTCAACAAAGTCCACCTCAACATTGACTCTGCAGCGAGTGGTGTCTCTGCCAGCCTTGTTGATGGCTGTAGCCGTGTACCAGGCGCTGTCTGGGCCGGTTGCTGAAGGAATCTGGAATTTGGCCTCTCCTTTCGTTCCCTCAACCCTGGAAGATTGATTGTCATATTAACAGTTCATATTAACATTTGGATTTTTATTTGTCATGGAAATGTTTGTCTGTATTCAGTGAGAGCTTGTGGCGTATCTCTCAATGACTACATATTTTATCATGGTGACCGGGATTGGACAAGCGATTATAAAAACTGGATGTCATCGAAATAAAAATCCCAAACTATCAACTTAGTTTGTGCAACAGAGAGACAGTGTATAATTACTGATAATACAACTAATAGAAAACATACCGGATTTGTGGGTGCTTGTGTGGGGTGATGATGTCACTGTTTTTCAGCCAGACGATGTCAGGCAGGGGGTTTCCAATGGCTTTGACGGCCAGTTCAACCAGAGTGCCCTGCTTCACACTGATGTTCCTCAGCTTCTCAATGAACTGAGGGCGTACCAAGGTTTCTTTAGCTGAAAGAGAAAAATAAATCAATTGTAACCATAAAGTCAATTAATGAAGACGAGCAGAAGGTTTCACAGAGAGCCGACGGGGAGCGGCGGCATACCGTCAACTGTGAGAGTGACGGAGATGGACGACCGTCCGGCTCGGTTCTGAGCGATGACTGTCCACTCTCCAGAGTCGTGTGGCATGGCCGGGACGATGATCAGGGACTGGGTACCGTCCTCTTTGATGACTATCTTGTGGGTGTAGTCGTTGACCACTTGTTGTCCTGAGAAGGTCAAGTGTGGATTTTGGTTATTATGAGGACAAAAAATCGTGTGGAAGCACATCTTACTAAAGAGTTACCTATTTGTTACTCACCGTTATGGAACCAGAATGTGTCGGGCATCGGTCTGCCAACGACCTTCAGGTCGAATCTGGCGGTTTGCCCCTCGGAGCATCTGCATGATGAAGGTTTCAGGACGAAAACAGGCTTGTAGAGTCTTTCCAGCTGAGCCTCGTCCGTCTCGTCAAGTCGGCGAGCCGGAGAACGTCCGGGAGAACGACTGGCAGAACGTCCAGGTGAGCGGCTCAGAGAGCGAGGAGATGTGGATCTGAGGAAAGAGCAGAAGCAGAGGCGTCAGCACGGAGCTCTAAAGCCAGTCGCTGGGCCTCCAGACCGAGACCGGATCCTCACCTGATCCTCTGCATCGCTGGCTGCGGTGTGAATCTCTGAGGTGTCGCAACTCCGGACGCCTCCACATAGAGCTTCCCAGAGCTGACGGAGTTTCCCTTCATGTTGGTGGCGAAGGCGGTGTACACGCCCTCATCCTCCGGGAGCACTACGGGCAGGCGGAGGCTGGCTCGCCCGTCCTGAAGAGCCTCCATCTGGTAATGGTCACCAGCCCTGATGCGCTGTCCGTCTTTGTACCAAGCAATCTGGGAGAAGACAGATTGTTATTGGTGGACTACTGCGGATGCTTATGTGCAATTCCAATTTATATCTTTAATCCCAAATTCTTTAAACATGCAGTACCTTGGGGAGTGGATTTCCAGCCATCTTGCAGTGGAAAGTGACTCCCATTCCCTCCATGATCCTGTAGTTCTTGACGGGAGTGTCAAAGATGGGCTGCACGGCCTCATTGGGGTCAGCAGTCACCATCAACTCTCCGTCCTCTGTCACTATCTCGCTGTAGCTAATCCTCATAATGCAGAGTTCAATCTCGTGCATGATCCTCTGCTCAATGGAAGAAATGTGGAATTCCTGCAGATGAATTGAGACGCGACGTCAGATATTTGACCTTAACATCCTCAGGTGCTCAGGAGCTATTTGGCAGTCATTTATAGTTTTAACATTGTTTTAGTGGTGACATAAGGTTATCTGAATATTGTCAGAGTCACAAGAAACATTGTAAATTATTCAAATACAAAACAGTTTGAAAAAACAACGTAACCCTGATCACATCACATGTTGGGAAAGTCTCTGACTGGCTCATGACGCTCGTACCTGTCCAGAGACAATGGTAGTGCTCATCTGCTCCGTCCTCGTAATGACCACGGGAGGAACGTCTCCCACTCTGGGCTCCTGCACCATGGCTGTCATTTCAGTCTTAAAGGTTGCTTCCTGTTTCTTCATGTAGACTTCGTATTCGTCTGTGAGCAAAACAAAGCATTCCATGTTACATGAGCTCAGAGAAAAACAAGCGATCTGCAGCTCTTGTTCTGAAGTCAACGCCAACATGACCTCTCCAGTGAACGGTGGAGTCGATGGAGGCGGTTACGTACCTTCGTCCAGCAGAACGGCGGAGGCCGAGACTTCTCCAAGCTGGTTCTTCACAAAGACAGAGTATTCTCCGGCGTCATCCGCAAAGGTCATGGAGATCTCCAACTTGCATTCTCCCGTCTCCTTCTTGTAGGCAACTTTGTATCTGATGAACCATGGAGGGGAAAGAGCGTTTTCAAGGCCATACAATGATGGTGATACCCCCTGGAGGCAGCAGTGACCATTACAGTCAACATTCAAATAATTTGTCTTGATGTTAAACGTGTAATGGTACGTTCACACCGGACGCGACAAAAAAATTCTCGTCGCGCCTGTCGCAGGATTCTGTCGCGCGACAAAAAAAGGTGTTCACACCGGACCGGACGCGTCGAGACGAGACGCAGCGGGGGCGTGGCTTATCGCGCCCGCTTCTTCAGCCATATGAATCTTTTCCTTAACAAGACTGAAATGTCGTGTCTTCACTTGTCGCCCTGTGAGTCGTCCTGCTGCTGCTCCTCTCTCTCCTTCTCTCTGGACTCTGTGGTCCTGACTTCCACGGCCCTCCGCCCATGTTCCCGCTCGTCTCCCGCGGAGTAAACACGGGTCGAGAACCGACAGGACCGCAGAGTTTCCACTTGTTAGTGGACCGAGCTGCTCTCTCACTGCGCTACTCGCTGCTCTCTCTCTCTTCTCTCTATGATTCGTGTCTCTCCCTCTCTCTCACTCTCACTCTTCTCTCTATGACTCGTGTCTCTCTCTCTCTCTCTCTCACTCTCACTCTTCTCTCTATGATTCGTGTCTCTCTCTCTCTCTCTCTCTCTCTCTCTCTCTCTTCTCTCTATGATTCGTGTCTCTGAGACTTTTCCTCCTCCGGCGGCAGATCTCCGCTGCTATGAAACACGTATGCCGGGCGCTTGGTTCATAGTAAAGTACAACACACAGCGAGAATAAAAGCAAATGCACACATTGTAAACGTATCAGGTAGTCCCACGGCTTCTCCGACCTCCTCCTAAGCTTCATCTTCATCGCTACGGTTTCGGTAAGTAAAGAGTTGTGTCATAAAGTTCGGGGTGCCCACGAACGGCGACAATAATCTTTTCCTCCACTTTCTAAACCGGCCGGCAGGACGATGACGAGCGGAGATTCTCAACGCTGATTGGCTGACGCAACTATGACTCACGCGTTTCTGCTGCTCGAGTTAAGAAATTTCAACTCGAGCGACAAGAAGCTGCGACAGATCGCTCTGTTCGCTCAGTTCGCCCCGCGACATCCGCTCTGTTCGTGCTGCTCTGTCGCGCGTCACAGCTTTGTCGCAGCTTTGCATTGATTTAACATGTAAACTTGTCGCGCGACAAAATGTTGTCGCGTCCGGTATGAACGTACCTTAAGGGTTGTCCTACAGGTCAATCAAGAGAGAAGCAGATCTAGCAGCAAAAAGCTCAAGAAATGTCCGGAAGAGGCAGAGACGACTATCAAAGCATCAGATTCATACTGTTTCAACTTAACTATTAGCATCATTCATCTTTCAATTCGGCAGAAGAAGCTTTAAGGTTGTCCAACACTTTGAACCCATAAGATATTTACTAGTTGTGTATGCTCCGAGTTAAATATTCAAACCCAAGACAGGAAAAAGATCACGTGCAGAATCATCAAATAAATCAAATACAAAATAACCCCCCGACTCTTCCTCTGGGGACCATGAAAGCGTGAGCGCTGCGTACCTGTATCCGGTCGTGAGCGGGATGCCGCTCTTCTTCCAGATGATGTGAGGTTTGGGGCTTCCCCCGACTTGGCACTCAAACAGGACGCTTCCTCCTTCCACCAGCTTCTGGACGGTGGGCGTCCTGATGAAGAAGGGAGCGGCGGCATCGAACTCGGCCACGCTGACCTGAGACACGCTCTCCTCTCTGGCTTCTTCAGTTTCTCTGAAAAGACACATTTCTTTTAGAATCACCGTGACCGAGGTGTACTGTTAGCCGTCTTTAAACCCCACAGATTAAAACAGGCTTTCTAGAGTTAATGTTCACCGACAGACTGTGTTAATTCATTTTGATGACTCTGAAGGATCGACTCACAGTTTCTCAGCAGTTTCAACATGTTCGGTAACGACAGCAATCTCCTCTCTGCTCTCGATGTCCTCGGACACTAGAGGAGGAAGTTAGACAGAAGATGAACTGATGTGAAAACAATGGACCAAAGAGGAACCTGTACAGTCAGAGGGACATTCCAGATTCAGTCATCTGGAATACAAACTGTTCTCCCACCCTCCTGTACTGACCTTGGACCAGCAGGTAGCAGGAGGTGCTGACGGTTCCCGCCTCGTTGGTGGCGGTGCAGGTGAAGCGTCCGCTGTCTTCGGCGAACGCCTCGCGGATCACCAGCCGGGCGAACCCGAACTCGTAGCTTATTTGGAAGTCGATGGAGCTCTCGATCTTGTAGTCCTCTCTGAACCACATGATGAGAGGCGCTGGATGACCGCTGATCTGACACTCCAGGGTCACCGACTCGCCCTCCGTCACGTTTGTGTTCTTCAAACCCTGCACACAAAACAACATTTAGAAAATGCTATTTTCCCACAGCAGCAATCATATATTTCATGGTGTTGAGGGGGGAAAGGACACTTACCGACACCAGTGTGGCCGGGATCACGGCGACACCCGTAGGTACGGCTGCTGCCTCCATCACCTGTCGAATAGTCACGGATTGGTTAGCAATTAACCACTGAACTAAAATACATGACTTCAAAACTCCACAACAAAGGACCCAACTAAGCAAACAGACACTGGACAAGACTTCCAACAAGTTGTACACATCAAACATATCAAGAAAAGACATGTGGATGGATGAGGGGATCCTGGATGGGCTCAAGAGGTGAGAACGAGGTTGTCAGGAGCATCGTTCAGGGTTTTTTAGAGAGATATTCACACAACTCAAGAACACCTGACTAAAAACTAGATTAAACATTTCTCTGTGAAAGACAGCAAATGAGAACAACTCAATAGCCTATAATCCTGTTTACATGTTTCCATAGCAAGAAATATGACAAACGTTGAAAGCCCATTAAGAGTCTTCCACAGCAATGAAAGTGCAGGAAAGTCAACTGGTAACCAAACGCGCATGCGCACGCAGCGACCAGCAGTGAGAGACAGACTGACAGTTTGGCGTCCTCGTGTTTTTTGTTTTGAATGTGTTTTTATGTTGTTTATGATTGAGTGCTCCCAGTGCTGCTAGTACAATATACAATGGATCTTCTATATCTTGCCGCTTTGTGGATCTTGTTATATCTACGGCTTACCTGCAACATCAACGGGGATGTTCACGGGGAAAGGACACAGTACACCAGAGATGTGCTGCTGCAACTGAACTTTGTGAGCTTAGCTCGTGTGACAGATGTCACTTTACAGGTACCAGACATTATTCTGAGAGGTTCTCATGAAACCTGCGATGCAACGAGGGACAAGAAGAGGAAGCGGGGTAAACGAGGAGGCGTCAAACTACGCCTGAGAAAACAGCGGCTCACCCGGATTCCTCTGCCCTCGGTGATCATGGGGAACGTCCAGTCCCTGAGGAACAAAGTGGACGAACTCCAGGGAAATGTTCGGTTTCAGAAGGACTTCAGAGACTGCTGCGTCATGGCCTTCACGGAGACATGGCTTACTGAGCGCGACCAGGACGCCGATCTGCTCATCGACGGTTTTGGAGCGCCTCTTCGTTTGGATCGTAAAGCTGAGGTGACGAGGAAAACCCTAGGTGGCGGGGTATGTTTATATTTTAACAAACAATACTGCAGCTCTGTGACTGTCAGAGAACGCATCTGTACGCCAGATGTTGAACTTTTATCCGTATCGTTGCGCCCATTCTAC
Organism: Liparis tanakae; assembly: GCA_036178185.1. NCBI lineage: Eukaryota > Metazoa > Chordata > Actinopteri > Perciformes > Liparidae > Liparis > Liparis tanakae. The sequence continues at coordinate 8,562,662 of CM070107.1, forward strand.
CTGCCCCGCGAGTTTCCACAACTTTTTATAACAACAGTGTACATCCACCCGAAGGCAAACGCCGTCGCTGCCTCCAGCACTATCTTTAATGTAGTGCAAAAACAGACGACATCACCTGATGCACCTAACTTTATTTTGGGTGATTTTAACCATGTCTCCCTTAAAAAGACACTTAGAAACTCCTATCAATATGTCTCCTGTCCAACCAGGCGGAATAAGACATTAGACCTTCGCTATGGATCAGTAAAGAATGCATATAAATCACTCCCACTTCCCCCACTGGGCTCTGTGGATCATAACTGTGTGCATCTACTGCCAACATATACAACAGCGTTAAAGAGAGAGAAAGCACAGATAAAGGACATCAAAGACTGACAGAAGAATCTGTGCTCTCCCTGCAGGAATGTTTTGACAAACAAACTCTCTGGTTCAGATAGCTAAATGATCCAGCAAGCTGATTGGTGAGACACAACTCAGTCCAGAGTCCCTGTACATCAGAACCAACGTCTAACCGGCTCCATCTTAAAGGACACTTCCCACCCCTTGCACAGGGAATTTCACATTCTTCTCTTCAGACGGAGGTATTTAGTACCACGGTGCAGAACCAAGCGCTATAAAACCAGTTTTGTTCCAGCGGCCATCACGTAGGGGGACACATTGTTATAATAATTACAGCAGCAATGATCTTAACTTGGAGTACTTTTATCATGTTTGTCTGGTTGTTTGTGTTTGTATGTCGAGATGGACGCCTCATTTCTGTTTTGTACTGTCTTTTGATTTGATACTGCAAAACAAGTCTACCTACGGGTACTAATAAAGTAACCTAACCTAACCTAACTCAAGAAGATAAAAGAGCAACTGGGACGTCTTCTCTGGCGATGAAGAGCTTCCTGCTGGAAGGCCAAGTGTACGATGGACTCAAACACCTCTTTTTTGTTTGCGTCTTTCTCGCTCTTCTTCAACTGAAGACGTAGCGTCTCGGTCGGTGAACCCTTCACAGCCTCCCTTGTTCATGCAAACTCAGAACCAGATGAGTTCATGTCCCCATGGTGGACCTTGTGGCCGCAAGAAGGACTTTGTGGTCGCAGAAAAGATCTTGTGGCCGCAATAAGGACCTCGTGGTCGTAAGAAGGACCTTGTGGTCGTAAGAAGGACCTTGTGGTCGTAAGAAGGGCCTTGTGGTCGTAAGAAGGGCCTTGTGGTCGTAAGAAGGGCCTTGTGGTCGTAAGAAGGGCCTTGTGGTCGTAAGAAGGGCCTTGTGGTGTTAAACTTGAGTCATCAGGTGTTCCAGGTGACTCTGACTCAATTTCAACAGTTTGAGGCCAATAACCAAATCAAAGCATGACTCTGGTCTTCATTTGGCTGTTCAGCAGACACATTTACACACATTTGGGGACAGACTAAATGAAAAGAGTAATTTGATGGACACAAACATGTAGACGGTTTGAAGAAATATTTTGCTTTTGTTACTCTTTCTGAAAAATAAACTCTTTTAAAAGGTCACATCAAATGTATCAGAAGAGAAAAGTCTCTTTCCCTTCAATACAGTCAGAGCTTTCCACAAATCTGCACTTGGTGGTATTTTAGGAAATGTAGCTCAACCCTTTGAAATTCTTTTAGCACCAGACTTCTCGTCCTGACATGAAACATGATATTTTCCAACAAGAGGTTCTGGTCTGCATGTATATAATTAATAATCTCGTCTCTCACCGTCTGTCCTCCAGGTTTCTCTAATACACAACTCCCTCACCTGCTTGACCCCGGTGACCTGCTGCTCCCAGTGCTGCTGCTGGCCCATCTGGGTGACGGTGCTGCTGCTCATGCTGCTCATGCTGGTGTAGCTGCCCTCTGCTGTGAACTCTCCCTGCTTCCAGGGCGGCAGGACGTCGCCGGCGGCCACCGCCAGCTTGCGTGAGGCGGTGGGGGACTTGACCGGCCTGATGGGGGAGTACGAGAGTCTTGAAGTGGGAGAGGCCGGCCTGGAGAGGGGGATGGAGGTCTCGTTACAGGGCCAACCTCCCATAACATCATCGCCCCGCTCACTGATCTCAAATCAGTACAACAACAACCCAACATCTTTCACGGTAAAGTTACATTACACGACACATTAGGTCCTACAAGTGTTGCTTCTGGATCCGACGACTGAAGTTCATTATTACCGGGCGGCTTTCAAACATTTGTGATTTCATGTACAGTAAAAAATGTAATCAAGAAGTCGCAAAACAAACAACTTAAGGCTCCGCCCACCTGACGGGTGTTGGTGTCGGTGCCTTCACATGACGGACAGGTGACGCCGACTGCTGGCGGACTCCGGACACCTTCGCCACCAACGAGGACTGAGTCGGGGACTTGGACGGGGGTTTGGGGGCAACTTTGGGGGGAGTCTTGTGAGCCAGCAGCTGAGTGAGCTGGGCTCCCTCCACATGCATCTCCATCATGGTGGAGCCCTGGAAGCTGGCGTCCATCCTCTGAGGACACAGAACAGGGAGGAGATTCAACGACATTCAAAGATCCCGGATTAGATCACGATCAAATCGTATTTGTGGACTCGTGAGTACCTTTTCTACTCTGGTCTGACGTGTCTGTGACATCTGAGAGGTTGAAACCACAGTCTTTGTCTTCTTTGCTGGGACGGCTTCTTCACCTGAACACACGGGGAAAGTTTAGCGAGTTAAACTAGAACTTAATCCCCATCCCAGCATTATCTCCACATCGGTATGTCAACATGCACACAGGACCCCAGACTGGCTCAGATTCATCCCTCTGATCCAGACTACAGTCCGTACTACACACACGTCTCAAAAGCCCTCACCCTGAACCAGCAGCTCGGAGGTGGAGGTGGCGCGTCCACTGCTGTTGGTGGCGGTCACAGAATACGTCCCAGAATCCTCTGGGAAGGCCTCTGCGATCAGCAGGCTGTACAGGTCTCCCTCCTGGAGGATCCCGAAGTCGGCCGAGCTCTGGATCTCGGCTCCTCTCTGTAGAACTTCACCACGGGCGCCGGGATGCCGGCCACCCGGACGTCCAGCTTCACCTGGCTGCCCTGCCTCACCGCGGCGCTCTGCAGCCGCTGGAGGAAGTTGGGAGGCGCCGTCTCGGCTGCAGAGAAGATCGGAGTTACCGATTTAGAGCGGAGCGTGTTTTATTCCACTAGTCGGGCTAACGTCTGAGATCAATGAGACCTGAGAAACTCCTCAAGTCTCACCTGTCCCGTCCGCCTCACCTGTGACGAGCAGCTCCTGGTGCTCGTGGCTTGTCCCGCTCCGTTGGTGGCTCTGATGGAAAACCTCCGCTGTGGCGGCGGTCACGCGGGATCCTCAGGACAGCGGCCGTCGCTGAACGAGATCTGAATGCCGGGCAGAGCGGCGGCGGAAAGAACCTGACCGTCGCGGAACCAGCTCACCTCAGGAACCGGAGAACCTGCAGAGGAGAACCACAGCTGCCGTGAGAGGACCGCGAGAACTGCGACGCCGCTCGGCGGCCGGCGGACGACTTCTTACCGCTGACTTGAGCCTCGAGCGCGGCGGCACTTCCCTCGAGTGCCACCACGCTCTGCAGCGGCTGCGTGAACGTCGGCGCCTGTGTCGACATGTTGGTCGGCACCCTGCGGACACACAAACAAACACACAAACAAACACACAAACACAAAAACAATCGTCAGAACTGGTCAGTCTGCAGCTTGAAGATGTTCATGACGTCTCAGTCTGAATTCACAGAGACCTCAAAGAGCCTCTGTCTATAGTCATAGAATCTATAACACAACCCTGTAGCGTCAACAAGTTATAGAATCTATAAACTCAAATATGACTGACACACAGTATCAAAAACCTTTAGAATCTATAACCCCAGAAATGACTCTGACGCATCTATACATTATAGAATATATAAACTCAAACCAATAAATGATATAATCCATAAACTCAAACATCATTAAATGATATAAACCATATCCTAGAACATCTATAAATTATATAATCCATAACATAAATATCTATAAATTATATAAACTATAAACTCAAACCAATAAATGATATAATCCATAACCTACAAAATCAATAAATAATATAATCAATAATCTCACACATCAATAAATTATATAATCTATAACCTCAAACCAATAAATTATATAATCCATAACATCAAACATCAACAAGTTATATAATATAAAACATCAATAAATTATATGATCTATAACCTCAAACATCAATATATTATATAATCCATAACCTCAAACATCAATATATTATATAATCCATAACCTCAAACATCAATAAATGATATAGTCCATATCCTCAAACATCTATACATTTTATAATCCATAACCTCAACCATCAATAAATTATATAATCTCAAATATCAATAAATTATCCATAACCTCAATTATCAATAATTATATAATCCATAACCTCAGACATCAATAAATGATATAATCTATAACCTCAAACATCAACAAGTTATATAATATATAACATCAATAAATTATATATTCTATAACCTCAAACATCAATAAATTATATAATCCATAACCTCAAACATCAATATATTATATAATCCATAACCTCAAACATCAATATATTATATAATCCATAACCTCAAACATCAATAAATTATATAATCCATATCCTCAATTATCAATAAATTATATAATCCATAACCTCAAACATGACTGACATATCAATAATTGATATCATCTATAACCTCAAACATCAATAAATTATATAATCCATAACCTCAAACATCAATATATTATATAATCCATAACCTCAAACATCAATATATTATATAATCCATATCCTCAATTATCAATAAATTATATAATCCATAACCTCAAACATCAACAAGTTATGTAACATAAAACATCAATAGATTATATAATCCATAACCTCAAACAGCAATAAATTATATAATCCATAACCTCAAACATCAATAAATTATGTAATATAAAACATCAATAAATTATATAATCCATAACCTCAAACATCAACAAGTTATGTAATATAAAACATCAATATATTATATAATCCATAACCTCAAACATCAATATATTATATAATCCATAACCTCAAACATCAATATATTATATAATCCATATCCTCAATTATCAATAATGATATAATCCATAACCTCAGACATCAATAAATTATATAATCTATAACCTCAAACCAATAAATGATATAATATATAACTTCAAACATCAATGCATCATATAATATATAACCTCAAACAGCAATAGATTATATAATTTATAACCTCAAACATCAATAAATTATATAATTCATAACCTCAAACAACAATAAATGATATGATCCATGAAATCAAACATCAATAAATGATATAATCCATATCCTCAAACATCAATAAATTATATAATCCATAACCTCAAACATGACTGACATATCAATAATTGATATCATCTATAACCTCAAACATCAATAAATTATATAATCCATAACCTCAAACATCAATATATTATATAATCCATAACCTCAAACATCAATAAATTATCTCAAACATCAACAAGTTATGTAACATAAAACATCAATAGATTATATAATCCATAACCTCAAACAGCAATAAATTATATAATCCATAACCTCAAACAGCAATAAATTATATAATCCATAACCTCAAACATCAATAAATTATGTAATATAAAACATCAATAAATTGTATAATCCATAACCTCAAACATCAACAAGATATGTAATATAAAACATCAATAAATTATATAATCCATAACCTCAAACATCAATATATTATATAATCCATAACCTCAAACATCAATAAATTATATAATCCATAACCTCAAACATGACTGACATATCAATAATGTTTATCATCTATAACCTCAAACATCAACAAGTTATGTAATATAAAACATCAATAAATTATACAATCCATAACCTCTAACATCAATAAATTATATAATCCATAACCTCAAACATCAATATATTATACAATCCATAACCTCAAACATCAATAAATAATATAATCCATAACCTCAAACATCAATAAATTATATCATCTATAACCCAAACCCAATCAACCAATCGATGTTCGGCTCAGCGATGCCGCGTTCTGATTGGCCAGTGGGTTCAACAGCAGCTGATGGAATGTGCTGAGTCGCTGTGAGGCTTCAGTTTCTGTAACGTCTATAAATACGAGGGGGCGGAGCTTGTTGGGGGCGGAGCCTGTTGGGGGGCAGAGGCCTGACGGGCAGCAGCAGCTGCGGTGTAATTCCTCAGAACACCAGAACATCCCCACATACCAACGTCGCCATGACAACGGCCCTCAATACCCACCAACCTCCCCCCCCTGGAACGCTCCAACCAAAACCAAATATAAATAATAATCTAATAATTATTAAAGTATGAAGAGAGGGGTTTAAAAATAGTAGAAGAAGAAAATGAAGAAGTTTAATTAGTAGAAGAAGAAGACATTTAAAAATAGTAGAAGAAGAAAGAGAAGAAGAAGAAGTTTAAAAATAGTTAAAGAAGAAGAAGAAGAGGAAGAAGAAGAAGAAGAAGAAGAAGAAGAAGAAGAAGAAGAAGAAGAAGAAGAAGAAGAAAGACACATTTAAATATAGTAGAAGAAGATGCAGTTCAAACAGTAGAAAGATAGAAGAAGAAGAAGAAAGATAAGTGTAATCCTAGTAGAAGAAGAAGAGGTCAACGGCCTTCAGGCGTACAGAGTACTCCACGCCCCACAACGAGGGATGTGGACCCGGCTGAGACCTGAACCAGATCCTGGTTTGAGTTTCAGCCCCGGAGACACATTTAGCTCCAGCTGGCTCTGCTCCTCAGCTGCTGCCCCCCCACAGACCTGGACCGCATCCTCAGACCTGATCCTCAGACCTGGACCAGACCGGATCCTCAGACCTGGACCAGACCGGATCCTCAGACCTGGACCAGACCGGATCCTCAGAGCTGATCCTCAGACCGGATCCTCAGACTTGGACCAGACCGGATCCTCAGACCTGATCCTCAGACCGGATCCTCAGACCTGGACCAGACCGAATCCTCAGACCTGATCCTCAGACCTGATCCTCAGACCTGGACCAGACCTGATCCTCAGACCTGATCCTTAGACCGGATCCTCAGGCCTAAACCAGAACGCATCCTCAGACCTGATCCTTAGACTGGATCCTCAGACCGCATCCTCAGACCTGATCCTCAAACCTGATCCTCAAACCTGATCCTGAGACCTGATCCTCAGACCTGGTCCTCAGACCTGGTCCTTTTGTTTCAGGAGTTCATGGATGATGAATCGTTCCTTCCTGAAGAGTTGAAGTCTCACTTTACGACTTTTAGATCCACAAAAGAGTGAAAACATGAGGTACACTGTTTCTGTAGACCTACCCCCCCCATGTAGACCCCCCCCCCTCGTGCTACAGGAAGTCATTGAGACCCAAACAGGAAGTTGTGATGAAACTTGACTGTTTCCTTTAAGTTTCTTAGAGCCTCAAACAACTCAAAGAAACTGATAAATAATAACAATAATAATGACGCAGTGTTTTATTTTATTTATTTGTATCTAATTTGTAGAGAAACAAACAAACTACAGTTACCGCCTCGTTCTCTTCATCTTCAACAACTTTCATCGCTATTTTTTACTTTTACTTTAATAATCTCAAAATATCTTTTTCATATTGAGATAATTTTTTCTTCAGAAAATAAAAGTACAATATAAAGTTCATTTTTTGTTTATCTTCTAAACATAAACATATAATAAAAAATATAATAAATTAAATACTAAATATTTTGTCATCAACTTTATGCAGAAAAACACGTCAACAATCAAATCAACAGAAATACTGCAGTACTACTGTCCTAGTAGTACTAGGACAGCAGTACTTTAGTACTAGTGTCCTAGTAGTACTAGTATCCGTACAGCAGTACAGCAGTACTTGGTGACGTCTCATATCATCTGTTTCAGGGACTTTAAGATTTGATTTAAAGACTTTTATTTTGAAATATATTATTTTCATTCAGTGACGGAAGAATCAGCCTGAACATTATTATTATATTATGGTTCTTATTATATTTAACAACACAAAGAGACTTTAATAAACAACCACAAGTAAACACAGATGACTTTTCTTCTTCTGTGGTTTTACTACTTTGACTCATTTCATGAGTGACAACTTGTGATGTCATCAGTGTTATTGACCCGTGATCGGACAATAATTACATAAACCAGCCGCATATTTGATCAATTCATCAATGCTGCAATTCGTCAGCACTTTGTGTCATCGATGTTAATAAAGTTTGACTCAAACTATTAATGTCGCAGAAGAGTTTCATATTTATATCTCCGTCCTCAAATAGAAATGATGTGATTAATACATATGGTCCACGAACGTCACAAAAACCAAACTCTGAATCAATAAGTTAATCAGTAAGAGAAGAAATGGGCGATGGTCTTTGAACGCCTCATGAGGAGCTGATCGCTCAGTACTCCCTACTGCTTTCTATTCATAAATAAATATATATAAACATATATATATTATATATATATATAATATACATATATATACAAACATATATGTATAAATAAATATATATAAACATATATATATATATATATAAATAAATATATATATATATATATATATATATACACACAGGTTTCTGGGTGTTTGTGGTGGTCAGAACCTCGAGAGCGATCAATCGATCCATCTGGTTGGGATGAAAACAGTTCCCAGTTGGCAGCCAGTGAATAAACTATATTTACGGCGTGCGGGTCAGATATGGCCGTGGTCTAAAATACCCCCCGCCGGCTGATTGACAGCCACCATGTGCACATAGCTGAGCCGCATCTGATACCGCGCGGCCGATTCCCTTAAAAAGCCATCAGCTGGCCGCGCGGCTCTGCGCTGCTCTCAGCAGCTATTCTGGGCTTCTTCCTCCTCCTCTTCCTCCTCTTCCTCCTCTTCCTCACGCCGAGGCCGCCACCTCAATGCACCCAAACACACCCAAACTTCACCAAACCCCCCTCCCGTGAACCCAGGTGAGGCCCTCAGGTGTACTCACTGTCCTCCCCCTGGAGGAGAGCCTCGGACTTGCGGGCGGTGCCCGGTGGACTGGAGACAGGAAGCGGCTTCTTTATCCAGGAAGAGCTTCCACACAAAATCCCAGTGAGAACAGAGGCGCCTCCGACGTGACGGCGTGTGCCTCCTGTTGACCTCGAGCGAGGCGAAGCAGCTCAGGAGGGCCGGCCCGGTGCCGGGGGCCTTTATACCGGGGGGGCCGGGTCGCCGCGGCTCCGAGGCGCCCCATTGGCCGGCTCAGCCCTCAGGGGGAGTGGGGGTGGGAGGGCATGATGGGACATGGCAGCCATTTATGCCCCCTGCGGCCTTTTGGGGGGGGTGGGGTGGGGGGTGCTGGGGGGCAGGGTATCGATCGGTGATGACGTGACGGCGGATCCATCAGGGCCTCTGGAGCCGATCGCGGGAATCAGAGGGATCACTTTGAGGGATCTAAAGACACGCTGGTCTGGAGTCAGTGAAGAGCTGCTGACGAAGAGGAGGCCCAGGCTGCTCCTGTCACTCACCCCCCCCCCCCTGTTACAGCACAGGGACCACCTCTCTGTTTACAGACTTCTTCTTCTACTGCTTTTATTGCTTTTATTATTCTCGTCCTCTGAGTCTCCGTCCTGCAGCTGCTTCGTGGTTTGGTAATCACCACTCAAGTGATCGCTTTCCTCTTTCCAGACTAATGTCACACAAACCGAATCAAACAGAGAGAGTTCACGTCTGATTTCCCTTCACCACTAGGGGGTGCTGTAACTGAGAGATGATAAGCGTGTCTATATCCTCGGGCCGTGAGATGTAACGAGTACGACAAGTTTGGGGCAGATTCGAGCGAGTCCAGTTGAGCCACTAGGTGGCGCTGTGACTGCGTGAACACTTGAATGCATCACGTCTCTACGTGAAGTCTAAACCACGTCATGTACAAAAAAACTGCTGCGAGAACGTATCCCTGTTGGATGTGAACCCAGGTCTCTGGGTCACTGGGTCTGGACCCTCAGACTAAACTCTGGTTTTAGTTTGAATAGAAAACATTACGTTATAATAGAATCCAGTCTGGTCCGAGTCTTGTCATTTGATCTGTTCAGTGAGTGTTTCTATGACCAACGGGTTTGTGTCTTCATGTGAAGGAGTTCAGGTCGTGACCGGATCAGTTTCAGCTATAGTTTATAACATAACACAGAAAGTCGGTGTCACGTAGCGTCAAAACTCATGTTTGTTATTACATGTTATATAAGTTATTACATGTTATATAAGTTATTACATGTTATATATGTTATTACAGGTTTTATATGTTATTACATGTTATATGTTATTACATGTTATATAAGTTATTATATGTTATATATGTTATTACAGGTTTTATATGTTATTACATGTTATATAAGTTATTACATGTTATATATGTTCTTACAGGTTTTATGTTATTACATGTTATATGTTATTACATGTTATATAAGTTATTATATGTTATATATGTTATTACAGGTTTTATATGTTATTACATGTTATATGTTATTACATGTTATATACGTTATTATATGTTATATATGTTATTACAGGTTTTATATGTTATTACATGTTATATGTTATTACATGTTATATAAGTTATGATATGTTATTACATGCTATATATGTTTGTTATTACATGCTATATAAGTTATTAAATGTTATAAATAATTACATGTTATATAAGTTATTACATGTTATATAAGTTATTACATGTTATATATGTTATTACAGGTTTTATATGTTATATTTATGTTATTACACGTTATATGTGTTATTACATGTATTATTTATGTTATTATATGTTTTTATTCATCTATTTTGCATCTGAAAAAGAAAAGAGTTCTATTATTCTGATAATTTTATTTACAGATTTTTATTTATTTATTAAACTATTTCAAACCTCAAACATATCTCATACTGTTACATTGTTTTTTCTTACTATTTACATTTCTTATAAATTTATTGATTCATTTTGACCTGCTACTGCTACTTTATTATCGGTATATTTCCTATTTTTTTATTTAATAAATAATCTTTTTGCACATGTCATAATGCTGTTAATATTTGTATTTCTGTGACACTCTTTTTAAAGTAGCCGACCATCATCATCATCACCATCATTATGATAGAGACACCTGCAGTGTCGTCGTCTTTCCAGCAGAGGGGAGAGGTGCGCTGTGGACGAGCCACACACACACAGAGAAAGAGAGAGAGAGAGAGAGAGAGAGAGAGAGGTAGATACATAAGAGAGAGGGAGAGAGAGAGGTAGATACATAGGAGAGAGGGAGAGAGAGAGGTAGATACATAGGAGAGAGAGACCTCCCCCTCTCCTCTGTAGATATACAATATAGTTAATTTATGGATACGTATATATTATAAATACATACATATTATATATATATATGTATGTATATATATATATATATATATATATATATATATATATATAATATCATGTACACATACGTATGTATCGATATATAAAAACATTTACAAAGTGACAAAGTGTTGTGTTGTGTGCGAGATGTTGTGGTGATAAGATCCTGTACTCTTTGACTCTATAATACAGTATCAATGCCCCTAGTGGACAGCAGGAGAATAACATGTATAAACTCTAATACACAGACACACACACACACACACACACACACACACACACACACACACACACACACACACACACATATACATACATATATATATATATATATATATATATATATATATGATTTTATGTTGTGTCCACAGTAATAGACTCATTATTATTGTTATTATTATTATTATTATTATTAATATTATCATTATTATTATTATTATTATTATTCTTAGAGGAACTGCCATAATGAAGCTTTAATGGAACTCTGATGGTTACAGCTGTGTCACAAACATCTTCCTCAGAGAGGAAGAGTTGTCTCTAGAGAGAGAGCAATGTGGGGGAGGAGGAGGAGGGAGATGGGAGGAGAGAGAATGGGGAGAAGGGAGTCGGTGGATGGAAAAGAAGGGAGAAGTGAGGAGGAGGTGGAGGAGGAGGAGGAGGAGGAGGGAGAAGGATGGAGGAGAAGGATGGAAGAGGAGGAGGTGGAGGAGGAGGAGGAGGAGGAGGAGGAGGAGAGTCGGTCTCTAAAATGAGCTTTCATGGTCTTTAATGAAGCTCGGAGGACTTAATCAAAGCCCTCTGAGCTGCTGGGCGTCAGCTTCTCATCACACAGGGCACACGCTCCTGAAGGGAGGCAGCACCTCCTCTGGGACCTCCTGGGGGGGGGGGGGGTAGGGGGGGGCCAGGCTGGTGGGAGATGGAGGACTGACGGACTCTGGGGGACCGGTTTAGCCATATGGTCCTGGACCCGGGACCAGGAGCTGAGGTCACTCCCTTCTTCTGATTGGATGAGTCCGACTGCAGTTTGTTTCAGTGACCAACGAAACCAGGTCCACGGTGCTGAACACCTAAGCCCATTACCCCCCAGACCTCCAGACCCCAGGCCCCAGACCTCCAGACCCCAGGCCCCAGACCTCCAGACCCCCCCAGACCCCCTCATGAAGGCACATGTCAGTAGAAGCCAATCGTCCTACAGGTTGAGATTAAGACTGTACATGAGTTCATTGTTAATGAATAACAACATGTGTGATTTATTAAACATGAAAAGCTGCTCCATGAACTGGAGGAACTAGAGGAACTGGAGAAACTAGAGGAACCGGAGGAACTGGAGCAAATGGAGGAACTAGAGGAACTGGAGGAACTAGATGAACTGGAGGAAATGGAGGAACTAGAGGAACTGGAGGAACTAGAGGAACTGGAGGAACTAGAGGAACTAGAGGAACTGGAGGAACTAGAGGAACTAGAGGAACTGGAGGAACTAGAGGAACTAGAGGAACTGGAGGAACTAGAGGAACCGGAGGAACTGGAGGAAATGGAGGAACTAGAGGAAATGGAGGAACTAGAGGAAATGGAGGAACTAGAGGAACTAGAGGAACTGGAGGAAGTAGAGGAACTAGAGGAAATTATGAAAATAAACATATATATTTATATATATGTTTATTTTCATAATTTTGTATTTTTAGGTAACTGCCTTTAGTTTGATCCTAAACCTGAAGCTAACCCGACCCGAGTACTTGTGGTCCTAGTCTGGTACTTGTGGTCCTGGTCTGGTATATGTGGTCCTGGTGGTACTTGTGGTCCTGGTGGTACTTGTGGTCCTGGTCTGGTATATGTGGTCCTGGTGGTACTTGTGGTCCTGGTGGTACCTGTGGTCCTGGTCTGGTACTTGTGGTCCTGGTGGTACCTGTGGTCCTGGTCTGGTACTTGTGGTCCTGGTCTGAGGTGGATTCAGGGACCCTTCAGTTCACACTAACTGCTGTTGTCTCCGTCACTCGTGAGTTATGAAGTTCATATTCTGGACCCTTTGATGAGAGTTTAGTCTCTCAGAGACCGGCAGGAGGCCCGGAGGAGGGCTCTCCTGAACCGGCCTGTTAGGGTCTCCTCCTCCTCCTCCTCCTCCTCCTCCTCCTCCTCCTCCTCCTCCTCCTCCTCCTCTCTCATTACCTTCCTCTAATTCGCTCATGTGATCACCTGCAGGGGCTGCTGCGTAATCTGGCCTACATCTCCTGTGTGTAAATATTTAGCATCACATTAGAGAGTCCACCTGGGGACCGTCAGTTTACACACATACACACACATGTACACACACATACATACACACACACACACACACACATGCACACACACACACATACATACACATACATACACACATATACACACGTATACATATATATATATACATACCGAGTAAACTGGATTAAAGGAGCTTCACCTCGGGCTGATTATGCGTTCAGAGGAACAAAAGAGTCCTGGACCATAAGCTGGTGAACCAGATCCACGTGGACCCCCTCCTGGCTGCGGTCCAGGTCCTCCTGTGGAGGGGCGGGGGAACAACAACACAGCTCTAATTGGCTCAATTAACTGAGGCTAATTACTATGCTAATGTTTACCTGGAGCGCCGGCCCAGATTGATCTGGACTAATAGATCTGAGACCAGAGGGAGACCCCGTTACCCGGAACACGTCCCGCTGGAGACATAGTGCATCATGGGAAACATTCAGCTCAGGATGAACCTGTTTCTGCTGCTTCACGTCTCAGGTGACAGACAGTTGGGGGTCTGGATCTGGATCCGGATCAGATTCAGGATCAACCTAAAGACAGGGTTACCAAGTAATATATATATATATATATATATATATATATATATATATATATATATATATATATATATTTAAATAAATACACACATATACATGGACATATATATATATATATATAGCTACACATATATGTACATACATTTATGTGTAGCTACACACACACACACATATATACCATATAAATACATATATACATACATGTATATACGTATATATATAGACACACACAAATATATATATACATATATATATATATATATATATATGTGCATATAAACATACACATATGTACATATAGTCGTTATATGTTGTGTTAATCCCTTTAATCTGTATCATTGTGTTTGTTATAAAGACGGAATGAGATTTATTATAATTATAATATCAAATAGTCAGATTCCAACAGACGAGTCCAGAGAAACAGTTCCGAGGTCAGCCGCTCCCGTGCTGCCTGTGGAACTTCAAAGTGTGTGTGTGGGGGTACCAAATACATGATGACTGGGAGCATGAGGTACCTTTGCATGCAAATACCCCCCTCCTCTCCTCCTTGAGTTTCCTCCAGCGCTGGGCTGATAAGAGAGGAGCAGAAAGGGGGGGAAGGGGAGGGGGGGTCGCTCCTGCAGGAATTCAAAACAGCCCCCCCCCCCCCCCCTCGCCTGGATTTAATTTGCATTGAGAGCAACAATAGCGCTCGGCGGCGCTCGGAGCGCCCTCAGCCAGGCGGCGTGCCCGGCAGCCCCGCCACGGAGGACAGTCTGGGGGCCACCTGCCCCGCCCCCCTTATCCCCCCCCCCCTAATCCACCCGTCAGGACGTCCTCTGCCTTTGATGTGCGTTTGTCCCGTGGACACAACATTAAAGACTCTCCTTCAAATACCGTTACCTTCTTCCAGGGATCGCAAATGTGCTTAAGTTTGCCCTTTAATGGCGCACTTCCTCCAACCGGGAGCTCAATGAATTAGTTCCCCCCCCCCCCCCCCCCCCCCCCCCTGCACCGCACTGCTCGCTGCCTCTGATTGGCTGCTGAGTCAAGGAGAGAAAACAGCAGCTTCAGTTATCTGAGTTTAAGAGAGAAGAAGAGAGAGACGGGCTCGTGGACCGGTTCACCTGTCAGGGGTCACCTACACCTGTCAGGGGTCACATACACCTGTTAGGGTTCACCTACACCTGTAAGGGGTCACTTACACCTGTAAGGGTCACCTACATCTGTAAGGAGCCATGTTCTCATGTCAGGGGCCACCGACACAAAGATGAAGATGAATAAGAGGCTGATGAAGAGGAAGACACGAGCCCCCAGCAGTCTTTCTGTCTCGGCGCTGTAAGTCACGAGATGGACATGAACTGCTCACGGGAATTAACATAATTGCTGGCTGACAGGATGCTAATTAGCATGTTAGCATGAATCATTTAAATCAATAGATTTTGGTTTAAAATCCCAGAGAAGATGAATATATAGTAACTATATTAACAAAACAAAATGCCGGAACTATAAAACAAAAAAAAAGATGTTTGAGAAAGATGAAGGTCAGATAAAGTCTTCCTCCTCCTCCTCCTCCTCCTCCTCCTCCTCCTCCTCCTCCTCCTCCTCCTCCTCCTCTTCCTCCTCCTCAGTGTGCAGAAGGAGCCTCCGATCTGACCCTGGATCAGCTGAACAACAGCGTCTAACATCCGCTGTTCACTTCTTCTCTAAATCCTAGGACTCTAAATCCTCTCAGATTAAAGCTGCAGTCACACAAACTGTAATCACCTCATAACTCACAAGATGTATTAAAGATGAGGAGGTCCGACTCTGCTCCTTTATTCACTCACTTAATGAAAACTGGAGATAAGCTCTGCGGCCATATCAGAGCCGGTGGTCAAGTGTCCGCGTCTCGCCAGGGACAAAGGATGTGGTTTAACACGCAAGCGGCACGCCAATGACACGCCAGCATCACGCCGATGACACGCCAACATCACGCCAGTGACACGCCAACATCATGCCGATGAAACGCCAACAACACGCTGGTGACACGCTAACATCATGCCAATGACACACCAATGACACGCCAACATCACGCCGATGACTCGCCAATGACACGGTAACATCACGGCAACATCACACCAATGACATGCCAACATCCTGCCGCTGACACGTAACATCACTCAAACGACACGCTAACATCACGCCAACAACATGCAACGTTCCGTGATGAAGTCCAGAACCTGTTTCTAAAAGGAAAGAAGACGTTGTGCTTTCATTTTGAAAATGAAAAAGAATATGAAATAATTGACTTTCCTTCCTAATGGATGTGGTGCCATTAATATTTAAATATGCAGAGCAGCTTCTTGCCTTCACACATCTTCTGCATGGGCCTCTTAAATTAAACATTAATTACTCTCTTCATAAAGGAACACGCTGAAGCATCGTCTCCCATTTACACCCAAATGCTGTAAACCAAAAACACGTTTCACCACGTCTTCCTATATTATATTACTATTATTGTATTATTTACTTATTATTTTATGAAATGATTCACTTATATTATGTATATATTATGTATTCAATATAGTATTACATTATTCTATTGTTATGATTTACTTACTAAACTATGTTATTATTATTATAATAATTATTATTATTATTATTATTATTATTATTATATTTACTTATATTATTACATGACTCCTGTATTAGCTGCTCTGCTCTGGCTCCCTGTAAAATCAAGAATCACATTTAAAATCATTCTCCTCACCTATGAAGTCTTGATTGGTGACGCTCCATCATATCTTAAGGGGATTGTAGTACCATATTACTCCACTAGAGGGTTTGTAGTACCAGGTTACTCCACTAGAGGGCTTGTAGTACCATGTTACTCCACTAGAGAGTAGACTTTCCTCTTGATGGTCTGATAGTTAGACCTGAACCAGGTTCACCTGGTCCAGCCCTAGAGACGCTGCTATAGGCTGAGAGGCTGCTGGGGGACGCTTAGGATACACTGAGCTCCTCTCTCCTCTCTTCTCTCCTTATGGACGCTTAGGATACACTGAGCTCCTCTCTCCTCTCTTCTCTCTTTATGGACGCTTAGGATACACTGAGCTCCTCTCTCCTCTCCTCTCTCCTTATGGACGCTTAGGATACACTGAGCTCCTCTCTCCTATCCTCTTTCCTCATGGATGCATTTTCATCTCTCTATCACACATGACTAACTCTGCTTCCTCCCCGGGGTCTAGAGCTGGTCCTGGGTCCTGACCTCTTGCTCTTGCATCCTGCATTGAAGATGAGGAGGGTGAGGATGAGAAGGAAGAAGGGTGAAGAAAAGGAGGATGAGGGTTTGGACTCTGTTCTTTTAAAGCTCGGATATTCAGACGTTAAATATTGAGTCGCTCTGAGTCGCTCATCTGTGACATCTCATTTGAGTTGACTTTGGATTATGAATCGATGTTTACAATAACAGCTCCTTCTTGATGAATGTTGTTGTTCCTGAGCGTGAAGTCGGGTCGGTGTTGGTTGGTAGCTCAGGTATCAGCTGTCAACCGGACCAGAACCTGAGAGGCCGGGGGAAGCCGTGCCCTGATCTCAGGTCTGCAGGCGCCAGCTGACCTCCAGCAGCTCTGGTTCTGTTTGTGTTGGCGGTTCAGGACTCAGGCTGAACCTGGTCCACTGAGACCTGATCGACACTCCACATTAAAGAGGGGGGGGGGGGGACAAGGACAGCAGCTGAGTAAATACAGTTGTCCTACGTTTCCCATCAGCCACCTCTCCAGCTGCTCCGGTCTCACTTCTATTGTTTGACTATCAGCATCATGTTCTCACACTGACCCTGTGGAGGACCCGGGGTCCATGGGGGTCCGGGGGTCTGTGGGGGACCCGGGGTCCGTGGAGGACGCGGGGTCTGTGGAGGACTTGTGGTCCATGGGAACCTAGAGGCCTAGTCCCACGTTGACTTCCCGTGGATTCAGCCCCTCGGTGTGAAGCCGATGTGTTTAATCACATTCCTCTGAGCCGTAATCGTCTCGCGGAGCGTTTTCGTGCTAATTTTACGTGTAATCTGGTTGATCGACAGTGTGTCGGTCCTCAGTCGCCCCGCAAGGGACTTGGCTCGGATTATTTAAGATTATGTTGTAATTCCACTTTTAATCTGCGGCGCTTTAAGATTGAAGAGTTTGCTCTCGGAGTGAGAAGAGAAATCCTGAAGAGGAAAACAATCCCACTGATGAGGACATTTTTCAGAGTTAATTTGTCTCACCTTTTAAACTCTCCTCCGTCCTCGCCTCCTCTGACCTTGCCTCCTCTGTCCTCGCCAACTCTTTCCTCGCTGTCCTCACGCAGGTTAGACCATTTCCTGGATGTCGACGGGATCCGATCCGTTAGCAGCGCGGTATGCAGGAGTCTGGACCAGAGCCTGGACCAGAGTCTGGACCAGAGCCTAGACCAGAGTCTGGACCAGAGTCTGGACCAGAGTCTGGACCAGAGTCTGGACCAGAGTCTGGGGGAAACGAGAGGATCAGTTGGATGTCATCAGCATAGCGGCGGTGAGAAAACCAATGCAAACAAATGACAGAGCCAAGAGAATTAGTGTTCAGAGATGTCGACCCAGGACGGAACCATGAGGGACCCCATAGTGAGAGGAAGAGGAGGGGACCCAGGACGGAGCCTTGAGGGACCTCATAGTGAGAGGAAGAGGAGGGGACCCATGACGGAGCCTTGAGGAACCCCATAGTGAGGAAGAGGAGGGGACCCAGGACGGAGCCCTGAGGAACGCCATAGTGAGAGGAAGAGGAGAGTACCCAGGACGGAGCCCTGAGGAACGCCCTAGTGAGAAAGGTTCAGACACAGATCCTCTCCAAGTTACCCGGTAAGGGCGATCGTTGAGAGCTTTACTAACAAACTAACTAACTAACTAACTAACTCTGTCCTCTCTTTATATCGTGGGATTGAATGTGTCCTTGGTTATTTAGTTGAGGGACTCCTCGTTGGGTCTGGTCTCAGAGGACGAAGAGTAGCTCATCCTCGTCAGACTGAGGACACGTGACCGCGTGACGTCAGTCTCGGACCGTGTGTTTTATGATGCTGGTTCTTTCAGTCCCGGCTCAGGCTCAGTCTCTGTTGTGGTCTCTGTGGCTCTGGCTTCACGATGGAGTCTCTGTGGCGGAGACTCAGACCCTCTGAAGTCCACCTCCACGAGACCACAACGGCCTCCTCGTCTCGCCCTACGAGTGTGTGTGTGTATATATACAGGACTGTCTCAGAAAATTAGAATATTGTGATAAAGTTCTTTATTTTCTGTAATGCAATTAAAAAAAACAAAATGTCATGCATTCTGGATTCATTACAAATCAACTGAAAT
Organism: Liparis tanakae; assembly: GCA_036178185.1. Lineage (NCBI taxonomy): Eukaryota > Metazoa > Chordata > Actinopteri > Perciformes > Liparidae > Liparis > Liparis tanakae. The sequence continues at coordinate 8,582,224 of CM070107.1, forward strand.
ATTGCAAGCCTTTTATTCTTTTAATATTGCTGATTATGGCTTACAGCTTTAGAAAACTCAAATATCCTATCTCTAAATATTAGAATATCATGAAAAATTATACTAGGAGGGTATTCAACTAATCACTTGAATCGTCTAATTAACTCGAAACGCCTACAAGGGGAAAAGAAGCAGCGGACAGCTGCAGAGTGGTCCAAAGTCCTCTTTTCAGACCAAAGCAAGTGTTGTATTTCATTTGGAAGTCAAGGCGCCAGAGTCTGGAGAAAGGTTTTTTTAATTGCATTACAGAAAATAAAGAACTTTATCACAATATTCTAATTTTCTGAGACAGTCCTGTATATGTATATGTACACACACATACATATACACACATGTAAATACACGTTTTATTTACTCTACTCTTCATGGCAGCCGTTAGCTTAGCTTAGCATAAAGACTGGGAACGGTATGGAACAGCTAGCCTGGCCTCTCAGGGTGTCACAACAAACTGAGCTGCAGCTTCAGAATGTCAAGATGCATTCAGGTGTCAGGTGAACGTAGGAAATCAGGACTTCCTCCTGAACGTCAGGTTATTGTTCATCCACTGATTTGACATGTCAATCATTAGTTATGGATTATAATAGATATTATCCCTCCTCTGCTATCGGTCCCCCTGAACGAGCCGGTGATCCTGACCCAATTAGTGGGGGCCTTCCAGGCAAGAAAGGGGAGGGGGGGGGGGGCACCATCACGGTCCAGTTCGCACGGTCCCCCCCCCAGGATAATGAGATGCTAATTAATTATCATTGGCATCTTCAGCAGCTTCACACCAGGAGCCTTGCAGGCTGCAAGGTCATCATCATGGTCCTGGTCCACAATACAGTCCTCATCCTGGTTCTGGTCCTGATTCACAACATAGTCCTCATCTTGGTCCTGATCCACAACGCAGTCCTCATCCTGATCCTGATCCAAAACAAAGTCCTCATCCTGATCCACAACAAAGTCCACATCCTGGTCCTGATCCTGATCCACAACACAGTCCTCATTCTGGTTCTGGTCCTGGACACACTCAAGTCCTGATCCACAACACGCTACAGACTATACCTGTCCTCGGGGTTCTGGTCTTTTGGACTCTACCTGTCCTCAGGGTTCTGGTCTTTGGACACTACCTGTCCTCAGGGTTCTGGTCTTTGGACACTACCTGTCCTCGGGGTTCTGGTCTTTTGGACACTACCTGTCCTCAGAGTTGTTCTGAACACTTGCAGTGAGCCGTGAGCTCAGAGATGATAATCCCTCATAATGGGCGTCGGGGCGGATGAGCGTCAGGCCGCAGGAATATGCACGATGCCGTGTCGCCGTCTGGCAGAACAAGACGGCGCCCATCGCAAGCGGTTAGGCGTCTCCGAGGAGAGTCCTCCGAGGTGATGGATCCGTGCTGATCCTGACCTTATTAACAAAACCCCCGGAGACGCATGAAGCCAGTAAACGCTGCGTTTAGTTCAGTCGCTTCACCTCCAGGAAACAAAGATCCACGTTCAACTGCAACACGTTGAATCCTTTAATGATGGCTCTACGTGTCGTTTCATGGGATGCGAGTGTGGCTGGGGGGGAGGGGGGGAGGGTTCTAAACGGAGCTAAGTGCAGGGTCCGGTTCCCCCTTCAGAACGGAGACCAGACCACAGCCGTCCCCCAGGACTCTGGGTCCTGGTCTCTGGCTTGTCTTCACTGCCATTCTGTGTTGAGGTTTGAAAGGCTCTCTCGACTCCTCTGGTTGTATAGAAGTCTATGCTTCATGTGTTAAAGCTGCATTCTCTCTCCTGACCACCAGGGGGCGACTTCTCTGGTTGTATAGAAGTATATGCTTCACGTGTGCATTTTCTTTCTATTTTTAACTATTTAACATTGAAGAAAGAAAGCAACGTAACGATCAGATCTGGTCTGCTCCACAAAGAGAACCAGATGAAGGCCTCAGAGGGACTCGGCTGCTCCTGGTGTCTTTGACTCTCCGGGAAGCAGCGAGCATGTGGCGGCGGCAAGAAGCTAATTACGGCACCTTTAATACTGTGCCGTCTCGTGGGGGAGGGGGGGGAGAGAGAGAGAGTCCTCCTCTGAAGGAAGCTGGCCTTCATTTTAAATTTTAAAAAAGGATCTTTCAAGTGCTGCATGCCGAAGTGACTCCTGAGAGACCAGCTGACGGTCTTTGAAGCCGAAGGTTTTACATTTCATCAAACACACATTTATTAAAACACGTTTACACGCGTGTTCCCTCATCCAGGGGCGGGTTCAGGGTAATTCATCAAAGGCTGGGGGCAGGGGGGACAAAGCAACCCGCTGTGGGGGGGCAGAGTGACTACTGAGCTAACGTTAGCAGGGCCCCGCTATCAAATAAAGCAATCCAACAGGGCTCCGAGCTAACCCTAGTACGACTAAGCTACCAAGGAACTGAGCTAACGTTGGGAGGGCTAAGCAACCGGAGCCCTGAGCTAACATTAGCAGGGCTAAGCTACCAGCTAACAGACGTGACAGAAGCTTCTGTAGTTTAACGATGAAACTATTCCACCGTGTGTGTGTGTGTGTGAGATTCTGCGTCTCTTTCTGTGTCTATGTGTGATGCTGCAGGTGTTTGGTCCAATCACAGCGCAGCAGAGAAGACAGGCAGAAGCTCCTGAAGCGTGAAATGAAGTTACTGCTGGTCGTTGATAAAACATTTTATAAAAAGCCCGAAAGCTTTAGAAACATTTCACCCTGAAATTAAATGAGTAACATATTTACATCGTCTCATCTCAGTGTTTATTTCAGTTCTATTATTCCGATTCATCATTTCAGGATTTTAGTTTTGTCTTTTCTTTCTTTCTTTTCTATACATTTTGTCAAATTGAGGATTCATTATCAAAAATATATTTAAATATAATATTAATGGACAATTAAATCTTCTGATGACATCATAAAGACAAATAAATGTTTTACTGCAGAGTTTATAACAGATGTTAAAGTGTGTGAATGTGTGAGTGTGTGTGTGAGAGTATGTGTGTGTGTGTGTGTGTGTGTGTGAGAGAGAATGTGTGTGCGTATATGTATGTGTATGTGTGTGTGTGTGTGTGTGTGTGTGTGCAGTCGCTCTGCATCAGCTCTAATAAACACGCTGCTGCAGTGAGAGTGATTACAGCTCCTCATCCTCTGGCCTGAGGTCAGTTATTAACACGCAGTGGTGTTTTTTTCTGTAGCTTCAGGGTCTGAGTCCCTGACCTGAGGCCAGCTGCTCAAACGCCTCCACTTCACACTGAGACACTCCGACTGAACCACCATCACTTTCCCTAAAAGTCAGACCTGCTTTGTGGATGATGTCATCGCGAGGCGTTCTTATTGTTCCACATAAAGTCTGCTTTAGGGTTTATTGACACTTTATTTGATGGAGTCCAGGTCTGAGGTTTGGATGCACAGCGAGCCGGTCCCTGCAGAGCCACTCCAGTCTGAGTGTGAACCTGAACCTCAGGTGGGCCGGCGGACAGAACCACATGCTGGCCGCCGCTCAGTCTGTGTGGTGAACGTCTCCCCCCCCGCCCAACTCACTCCTCTCTCCTCCACCCAAAACCACACACATAAAAGACCGCCGTGAGGACGGGGCGTTCAGGGTCCAGACTCTGCGTCTCCAGTCCATCGCGCTGCCTGTGGGACGGGGAGAGGAGGTGGAGGGCGGGGCAACGAGACTTCCCGGCAGTGCAGACGACCCCTGAACCATCAGAGCTGAGGAGGCCGGAGCGGTGCGTTCAGGGACCCTCGGCTGACAGCAGAGAAACAAAACGCTGTTTCAGGGACATCCAGGAGAAAGAGGAGGTGTCAACCTGAAGAACACAAACACTTATTTATGTTTCTGGAACATTAAAAGACACTGAGCTCCCAGTGCTAACTGGCGTAGCATCAATGTAGCATCAATGTAGCATCAACATAGCATCAGCAATTAAACAACAAAGAGAGAAGCTAACTGGACGGAGAAGCTAACTGGATGGAGAAGCTAACTAGATGGAGAAGCTAACTGGACAGAGAAGCTAACTGGAAAGAGAAGCTAACTGGACAGAGAAGCTAACTCGATGGAGAAGCTAACTGAACAGAGAAGCTAACTTAACAGAGCAGCTAACTGGACAGAGAAGCTAACTGGAAGGAGAAGCTACCTGGATGGAGAAGCTAACTAGATGGAGAAGCTAACTGAAAAGAGAAGCTAACTTAATGAAGCAGCTAACTGGACGGAGAAGCTAGCCGAGTCGGTTACCTTGACGACGTGTCTGCGGGCGACGTCGGGCCTCCTGCAGAGTCCCTGCAGACGCTTGCCCAGCTGCTCCGGCGTGTTGTACAGGTACTCGGCTGCAGTGGGAAGCAGGAAGTGAGACGGCGTCCGCTCCGCTGCCACGTCAGCGTTCACACGTCACATGACTCCGTTACCTGGGAATATCTCCGGGTACACCAGGGCCCTCGGACACAGAGGATAACAGCCACAGTGAACAGCTTCCAACCTGGAAAACAAATCACATTAACAGGATCAATACGGAGAAATCATTTTAAAGATTGACCTCACGCCGAGTCGGCGGCGTTAACTTAGCATCAACACCGATCAGGCTCCCCCGAAGCTCAGAGCACGTGAGAACATTAGAGCGGCGCCTGGGGGTCAACACACTATTGTGTGGAGTTGATGAATAATGTAGGACTTATAGGTTCATGCTGGAAACATTCATGTTGAGAAACTTCTCTTGAGGAACGAGAAGAGAGGCGCTCTGGTTGCAGGCTCCAGTGTCCCTCTGATCTGGATTATCGAGGTCAGTCCAGTTCTCTAATGTGAGCAAATGTTTTTAATCTCAGAGAATTATCACTGGACTGAGTGATGTATGGTCACTGCAGGGCAACAACACTGAATTATGTTTAATCTGATTAAGATCATCAGAGATAATGAGGAAGAAACTATTCTGTTCTCTTGTTTCTCCTCGGATTCAACAGACAGCTGGGCTTTTATTTTGTCAACAAGAGATCAAGCCTTTATTCTGTCGACGTGTGCGGTTGCTTTTCTTTTGTTGAGATCAAGACTTTATTTTGTTGACCCGTGCACGCTGCTAATTTTATTTTGTAGAGATGAAGCCTTTATTTTGTCAAGATGAAACTTTTATTTTGTTGAGATGAAGCCTTTTTTTGTCGAGATGAAGCTTTTATTTTGTAGATCCGAGCAGCTCGTTTGAACTTCAGGGTTAATTGGGTGCAAAGATAATATTAGTATATTAGCATTTCCATGTTAGCCTGTTGCTAGGCTAAGATATTTGAAAAAATAAAAGCTCAGGATTTAAAAAAAGAACAGTCAATATTCTGAGCTCACAGATACATGTAAATACTGAACCTCCTAACATGTAAAGGGGAGGAGGCGGGCCCAAGGGTCTCGGTCTCTGCTGGTTTTAGCAGAGCGCTGGGGTGGGGGGGGGAGGGGGGGTGGCACGGGTCCCTCCAAGTTGTGGATCAAAGACAAACATCACTTCCCCTCAGGGACTTCCTCTCTGCCATAATTATCTCCCGACTTCATTACCGCAGCGTGCCGCCTCTCTTCCCCGTTTATAGAAACACGACGAGCGCTAATGAAGCCTCTTTATTTAGCTACTCCTCCACCTTGTCAACCTGCTGCTGGCGTAGCATGCTAACGTGAGAATGTCACCCATACACTGCACTAGCATAGCATGCTAACGTGAGTATGTCACCCATACACTCCACTAGCTTAGCGTGCTAACGCGAGTATGTCACCCATACACTCCACTAGCTTAGCGTGCTAACGCGAGTATGTCACCCATACACTCCACTAGCTTAGCGTGCTAACGCGAGTATGTCACCCATACACTCCACTAGCATAGCGTGCTAACAATGAGTATGTCACCCATACACTCCACTAGCATAGCGTGATAACATGAGTATGTCACCCATACACTCCACTAGCATAGCATGCTAACGTGAGTATGTCACCCATACACTCCACTAGCATAGCGTGATAACATGAGTATGTCACCCATACACTCCACTAGCATAGCATGCTAACGTGAGTATGTCACCCATACACTCCACTAGCATAACGTGCTAACAATGAGTATGTCACCCATACACTCCACTAGCATAGCATGCTAACAATGAGTATGTCACCCATACACTCCACTAGCAGAGCGTGCTAACAATGAGTATTTCACCCATACACTCCACTAGCATAGCATACTAACATTAGTATGTCACCCATTTATATTTGTTGTTGTTGATGTATTGTTTATCTTATAAGTGACAGTATATTTGTTGTTGTTGTATTGTTTATCTTCTATGTGACAGTATATTTGTTGTTGTTGTTGTATTGTTTATCTTCTATGTGACAGTATATTTGTTGTTGTTGATGTATTGTTTATCTTCTATGTGACAGTATATTTGTTGTTGTTGTTGTATTGTTTATCTTCTATGTGACAGTATATTTGTTGTTGTTGATGTATTGTTTATCTTATAAGTGAAAGTATATTTGTTGATGTATTGTTGATCTCTATATTTGTTGGTGATGTATTGTTGATCTTGTCTATATTTGTTGTTGTTGATGTATTGTTGATCTTCTCTATATTTGTTGTTGATGTATTGTTGACCTTCCCTATATTTGTTGTTGTTGATGTATTGTTTATCTTCTATGTGACAGTATATTTGTTGTTGTTGATGTATGGTTGATCTTCTCTATATTTGTTGTTGACGTGTTCCTCACATATTCTCACACGGCGCTGTGGACATGAATCAGGTGCAGATCACAGCCGCGCTGCAGGCCGACGCCCTCACAGGTCGTTTGATTGGCTGAGCTTCAGAGAGCAGAGCGTCCGATTGGCTGCTGGGCCTGCAGCGCCGTGGAGCAGGTGACTGAAGTCAGGTTCACAGGCTCCTCAGAGGACACCACACCTGCAGGTGCCCACCAGGTCTCTGAAGAGGACCCCTTGATGTCATCAGACCGCGGGTCAATAAAGTTTATTCAAGCTATCGCTGAGCTTCACTCTCAGGTTCAGCTTTATATTATTACATTATGGATTACAGGTGCACAGTCCAAGTTAGAATTAGTTAATGTTTAAGGTGTGATTTCAATATTTTTTATTATTTTATTTTTAAAAGTAATGTTTGAAATGTTAAATGTAATGTGTTTTTGTAAAGTCTCATCCAGTCAATATAAATGTTATTGGAACACAATAATTCAGAGAGTAGTCAAATGTGTTAATATCTAATCAATATCTGGTCTTAAAGAGACAGTGACCCTCAGAACTCCACAGTTCACAGTGTCTGGTCTTAAAGAGACAGTGACCCTCAGATGTGAAACTTACATAGCGACTCCGAAGAACTCGTGCCGTGCGGTGGAGACGACCACGTCGGCCTGAAGCAGCACCTGCAGGTAGCGGTCTCTGGACAGGTAACCCCAGTTCTGGATGTGACTGTCCAGCTGACGTCTGGCCTCCGAGAAGATCTCTGCAGAGAACACATTCTGGTCAGTAAGAACATTTAACTGAATTAATGACGTGAGTGAGCTTAGCATATAACGACAGATAGGTTAGAATAAAATGTCAGTTAGCTTAGAATAAACCGTCAGTTAGCTTAGCATATAACGAAAGAGGTTAACATAAAATGTTAGTTAGCTTAGCATATAACGTCAGATAGATTAGTATATAATGTAAATTAGTTTAGCATTTACCATCAGTTAGCTCAGCATACAACAACAGAGGTTAGCATATAATGTTAGCTTAGCATGAAAAGTGAAACTAAAAGTTATTATTTTTTGTACTTATCATTTGTACTATCAGAATTAATACAATAATTGGTATATTTCTATGATATCATATTTGTATTATTAATCCAAATATAACTATTATATTGTTGCGTGAGCATGTTCGTCCTTTAAGTTGCATTTAATTATATTAATCATAAACACCAAAATCATAAAAGAAAATCCCAAGTTAAATGAATATGATAATGTCATAAACTAAAAGCTTTGATTAATAAACAAAGTTTGTTCTGCGATGAATGAAGAGAAGATGAGTTCATGAGTGTTGTGAACATAATCAATACCGTGACCCGCGGCGCTCTAATGTGATTGGATGAAGATAATCTGAGACATGGAGCTGGATTTACGACCCGTGTTTATGCTGCAGTTAAACTTTACGCCTTAATATCTCAGAGTGGGTTCATTAAGGGGAAGATTAGAGATTCAGGAACACACACACACACACACTACAGTCCTCATCAGCTGGTGATCAATTAAAACCCTAACCTTCATCCTCTAAGAACACACACACACTTCATATGTGTGTGTGTGTTATAGTGTGTATGTATATAAATATGTGTGTGTGCATCTATAAATGTGTGTGTGTGTGTATATATATATATATATATATATATATATATATATATATATATGTGTGTAAATACTATGTGTGTGTGTGTGTGTGTGTGTGTGTGTGTGTGTGTGTGTGTGTGTGTGTGTGTGTGTACCTGGTACTTCACTGTAAGTCTCTCCCAGCACTGACAGATGAAAGTCGACTTGTTTTTCTTTCAGTTTGATCAAAGTGGAAAAAAACAGCTCCGGGTTTTTATCATGCTCCCTGAAACACACACAAACACACACACACAAATGTATACACATGTACACAGAAGAAGGCATGGACACACTGACGGTCACTACGACTCCCCCACCGGGTTCACAGCGCCATCTCCTTCAGGTCTTTTATTTTGAAGGGCCGTCCTGTGACATGAGCCCCCGGCCATGCAGCCGCGTGCGAGTGTTGCTCATCTTCTTCTTCGTTGGTGTCGGTGGCGCAGCAGCCGCTGTGTAATCTGCTGCAGCGAGCCACACACAGGGATTACTGCTCCACAGAGATGGTCCTTAATCTGAGATTGGAGCCCCTGGTCTGTTAATCTGAGTGTGGCCTGGATCCCCCGATTACAGCTGGTCTTACAGCTGGGGAGGGGGGGGGGGGGCATCAACATATCAACAACAGTTCTATGTGGCTAGAGTTCTAATCCTATTAGGAATGAATATCACATTTAGTGAGTGGCCTTAGAACATGTATACTAGTAATATATAAGTACCACCTTCTCACAGGGGATTGTTTTGAGGCCTTTTCACAATAAAGTGCATTTTATTTAGATATTTTCACAATAAAGTGCATTTTACTCAGATATGACAGTTAAGTTTATTTGATTTAATTATTTTCACAGTAAAGAAAACTTTAGATATTTTCAAATTAAAATTCACTTTATTTAGATAATAATTCTGCGATAATGAGATTTGAGACTCACTTTGTTCTCTCAGTAAATAATATTATATTTGAAAAAATACCAACTTGGGTTCAACATGAAGCAAAATAATAGGGAGAGTAAATGGAGGAGGAGGAGGAGGAGGAGGAGGAGGAGGAGGAGGAGGAGGAGGAGGAGGAGCATAAGGCTCACAGCTGTGAGGAAGGTCTAGTTGGAAGGAGGATCTGAGGAACAAAAGTAATCTGCTCAGGAACCAGGAGGAACCTGGTTTGACCTTTACTCTGCTGGATATATATATATATATATATATATATATATATATATATATATATATATATATATATATATATATATATATATATATATATATATATATATATATATATATATACACACACACACACACACACACACACACAGGACTGTCTAAGAAAATTAGAATATCGTGATAAAGTTCTTTATTTTCTGTAATGCAATTAAAAAACAAAATGTCATGCATTCTGGATTCATTACAAATCAACTGAAATATTGCAAGCCTTTTATTCTTTTAATATTGCTGATTATGGCTTACAGCTTAAGAAAACTCAAATATCCTAGCTCTAAAATATCTCTCTTAGAATATCATGAAAAAGTATACTAGGAGGGTATTCAATTAATCACAATTACTTTATCACAATATTCTAATTTTCTGAGACAGTCCTGTATATATATATATATATATATATATATATATATATATATATATATATATATATATATATATATATATATATATACACACACACACACACAGGGTTTTTCCTGGGTGAAAACGGGTCTTCGGTGCTCTGAAGGGGGGGGTGCTAGCGAGTGTGAACTCATCTGTGTGAGCGCAGCACGGCTGAGCTCCTATGTCGGCGCTCGCATCGTCGTATCAACAGCTGGCCGCTCCGTCCATTCGCGCACCTTTTTTTTTGCCTTAGGCGCTCAAGATTTGTCATAGGCGTTCTGGAAAACGGCTAGCAGGAACTCACCACCTGTGAGGCCAGACGATGTGAAGCGGTTCCGTCTGGTCTCCAGTGCCCCCCTCACCAACTGGTCTCTGGTCTGTTCTGGACTCAACAAACCTGCACCGCAAATATATATATATATATATATATATATATATATATATAACAACAACAACAGTTAAATACCCAACCGAGGAGACCAGCTCTCGTCTTTTAGAGGGACGGATCCGGCTCAGAACCCTGGAGCCGACCTGGACTCCGGTCCCACTGAAGGCCTCACAGTCTGATGTGGATCAGAGACTCAGAGGTCTACTGGTCTCGTGTCTCCATGGTGTGTAACGCTCCTGTGGAGGGAAACTGGTGGTCTTACGGGACCAGAACCATCTGCTGGTCCCACCTGCAGGTCCAGCCTCTTCCCACCTGACCTGCTGTAGTGACCCAGTGCATTCTGGGTAAGTTTTCCTCCAGGGGTTAAACCTCACCTGGTTTTCAGTCCGGTCACATAAGAACAAAACAGATCCAGATTCCAAGGTTCTGGACTCAGTCTGTTACAGACCTGGTTCATCATAGACCTGGTTCATCATAGACCTGGTCTGAAATACAGCCTAGAACAACAACAACAACTAGACCCCGTAGAAATAATCTCAAAGACAAAAAGGAAACAACTTTAAATTCTTAAGTTTTAGATCCTCAAAATGCTGCTTTAGAGCCAGACCCACCTGGACCCAGTCAGACTCCCCGTAAGCGGATTCAAATGGACCCACAAAGACCTGATGACCCACAGAGACCCCTATGAAACAGACAGGACCCGGTGGAGGACCCGAGCAGCCTGGACCTGGTGTGAGCACAAAAGGGAAACCCAATAAGAACAAAAGGTCTTTCTGGACGGCCCAGAGACTCATTTGAAGACCAGACTCCGATATAAAGAGGCCCGTGAAGACCTGCACCAGGTTGTAAAACCTCAAAGCACCGCCATCCGTCATTGTCGGAGCTCTTTAGAGAACTGGCTTTGGAGGGTCTGGATTAAGGGATCCTCCTCCGGGGACCAGCAGCCCGGCGACAGCTGCACAAAAGGCCACCGCAGAAGAAGAAAAGGCAGAACCCAGACACCTGCCGGTCACGTGGGGTCCTCATTGATCCGCTCCGTGATGGATGCCACGTCTTTGTGCCCCGCCGCAGGTTCCCCCGCTCAGGTCAATCTCTATTGAGTTACTGGAGGTCCTCCACTCGGAGACGGTGATCGATGGCCGCCGCCGTCACGCCACCACAAAGAGGCCCGGGGCCGCAGGAGCACCGAAGAGCTTCTGTGGGTTCTCTTCTCCTGGTTCTACACCAGAGAACCCTCCTCAGACGGTAGAGACCTTCTGTGGGTTCTCTTCTCCTGGTTTTAGACCAGAGAACACTCCTCAGAAAGTAGAGGCCATCTGTTGGTTCTCTTCTCCTGGTTCTACACCAGAGAACCCTGCTCAGACGGTAGAGACCTTCTGTTGCTTCTCTTTTTCTGGTTCTAGACTAGAGAACCCTCCTCAGACGGTAGAGATCTTCTGTGGTTTCTCTTCTCCTGGTTCTAGACCAGTTTTAACCCCGCTGCTGTTGTTGTTGTTGTTGTTGTTGTTGTTGTTGTTGTTGTCGTTTCCCGCGTCAGAGGACAAGGAGCAGGAATCATCAGGATCAATAGTGAGAGCCCCGGTTGGTTTACAGGAATAACCCGTTTATGAGGACCGAGAGGAGCTGGTCTGGGTTGTGGCTCTGGCCTCTTGTGTGTCTTCAGAGTCCTCCACCACGGGAACACATTACCCCCCCCCCCCCCCCCCCCCCCCCCCGGAGGAGGACCTCGGGCATGAGGAGGGTTGTCGGCCATGCAGATCATCACTTACTCACACTGGATCAAACACATTAGGATCTGAAGATGAGCCGAGCAACACTGCAGGGCCACACGGAATCATACACACACACACACACACACACACACACACACACATACATACATACATACATACATACATACATACACACATACATACATACATACATATATATATATATATATATATATATATATATATATATATATATATATATATATATATATATATATATATATACATTATATGTATATATGACTAGAATATATACACACACACGCACACAGTGACCTCACTGACCTTCTGACGTCAGGGAACTGGACTGGGTAGTACAGGACCACACACTTGGGCCGGATAAGCAGGTCCAGGTCTCTGGGTCGGTGGTCTGGGATCTTCTTCATGAAGGAGGAGATGGAGGAGAGGAAGGAGTCCATGTTGAAGAGCGAGTTAAACACCACCACGTCTGAGACCAGGCTGCAACACAGGAACACAGGAACTGAACCAGGACTAACTATACACCTGACCCAGGACTAATTATGAACCTGAACCAGGTCTAACTATAGAACGGAACCAGGTCTAACTATGAACCTGAACCTGCTGTACTCATGACTCATAGGTTGCAGACACACCTGTGGTTCTGATGTGGACCCGGAGCACTGAGGCTGATTGGAGTCTCATCCTAACGAGCGATCTCTTGATTATTTAAAGCTGCAGTAACGACATTAGCGGACGGGGACTTATTGACATGCTGCCCTGCAGACACACAACTATCAGTCTTCTGCTCTTCATTGTTTGACATCTGATTAATGACATCTACTCCCACTTCAGTTACACTCAGCCTCACGTCTCAGCCGCTCATCAACCAATCACGTGCAGTCTGACTCGCTCATTAAGACATACAGTGACTTATTGCTGCGCTCAGGTTTAAGATTCATATACTATCCACTTTAATTCCATGTCATTTATTACAGAACTTCTGAATAAGTAACACCTCCAGCTTGTACACATAAAAATAATTAAAAATAAATAAATATATATATATATATATATATATATATATATATATATATATATATATATATATATATAGCACAGCTGTTCTATTGTTAATGTTTGTGACTGACATCATTCAACAATAACAACAACAACACCTATGACAATGAAACATTGAGACTAACCCTTATCAGTTTTATCTAAGAGTGAGTGAGAGAATTAACAAACGAGAAAATGAGAGTATTAAAGAATACATTTGTAAAGGAATGAATGAGAAGAATAATAAATGAGAGAATGAGAGAATGAATGAATAAAATGAATGAATGAGATAATAGATGAATTAGGAAATGGAGAGAATGAAGGAATGAAGCATTGATGAATGCCCTGTATGAGGGTTGGTGTTTACCATGAGAGGACCTGGTTGTATCCGTACTGGAAGTCTCTCTCCTGGTTTTTGCGGACCGGATAAACCAGCTGGTTCTCGTGGAAGTACAGAACCTTCTTGAGGCGAGCCAAATCTGGTCTGAGGGCCACCAGCTCACACAGGTTCAGGACCGAGCTGCAGAACAGGACTCTGAGGACCACACAGAAGTAGGATGTTACGGGAGGGAGTCCAGAGACCATCAGGAAGTAGGACTTGTCGTTGAGCAGGCATCTGCAGGGTTGACTCTGGGTTTGAGTCCTTTGAAGGAGGTTCGGTTCTGATCTGATCCCGTTAGGTCTCCGTGGTAATTGATGCCGTGGTCTGGACTCACTCTGGACTTGTTGAGATGGCATGGACTCACTCTGGACTTGTTAGCATTTGTCTGGACTCACTCTGGATTTGTTGCTATGGTCTGGACTCACTCTGGACTTGTTGGCATTTGTCTGGACTCACTCTGGACTTGTTGCTATGGCCTAGACTCACTCTGGACTTGTCGGCATGGTCTGGACTCACATGGGACTTGTCGGTATGGCCGTAAGTTTCTCAGGACTTGTCAGCATAGGACTGGACTCACTCGTGACTTGTCGCCATGGCCTCGTCTCATTCGTGAGTCTGGACTCACTCTGGCCTTGTCGGCATGGTCTGGACTTGATGTGGTTTCTTGCCATCGCTGATCACTTTGAGGTGCTCACATCAAGACTCATTTCCTGGAGCTGCTCTCGTCTCTCCATCAGGCGTGTGGTAGACGGTGGAACAGGAATCTGACTCAAAGCAGCTGGGGCTCTAGTTTCACTCCGCAGTGCCAAGTAGAGGCCGAGAGGATTGTTCCCGACGCCAGCTTTGTTTCCTCAAAGAAGCTGTTTCCTCTGAAGTCTCTGAAGCTAGAGACCTCTGAGGCGCGAAGAGCAGAAACATCAACACCAAGAGCGGATCCGTTTACTCGACATGGAGCCTTCACACGTTCGTCATCATCGTTCCTAGCAGTGATCACCCGACTGTCTAGTCTTCACGAGTCCTCCAAACCTCTGTAACAGTCCTCTAGTCCTCCTCACTAGTTCTCCACACTAGTCCTTTAGTCCACCACACTAGTCCTCCTCACTAGTCCACCACACTAGTCCTCTAGTCCTCCTCACTAGTCATCTAGTCATCCTTACTAGTCCTCTAGTCTTCCCCACTAGTCCTCTAGTCTTCCCCACTAGTCCTCTAGTCCTCCACACTAGTCCTCTAGTCCTCCTCACTAGTCCTCTAGTCTTCCCCACTAGTCCTCTAGTCTTCCCCACTAGTCCTCTAGTCTTCCCCACTAGTCCTCTAGTCTTCCCCACTAGTCCTCCTCACTAGTCCTCTAGTCCTCCACACTAGTCCTCTAGTCTTCCCCACTAGTCCTCTAGTCTTCCCCACTAGTCCTCCTCACTAGTCCTCTAGTCCTCCACACTAGTCCTCTAGTCCTCCACACTAGTCCTCTAGACTTCCCCACTAGTCCTCTAGTCTTCCCCACTAGTCCTCCACACTAGTCCTCTAGTCCTCCTCACTAGTACTTTAGTCTTCCCCACTAGTCCTCCTCATTCAACCTCCTTTTTAGTTCTCTTGTCTTCCTCACTCAACCTCTAGTCCTCCCCACTAGTCCTCTAGTCCTCCTCGCTCAACTTCCTCACTAGTCCTCCTCACTGACCTCACTAATCCACTCGTCCTCCTCACTCATCCTCTCTACTAAACCTCCTCAATAGTCCTCTAGTCCTCCTCACTAGTCCTCTAGTCATCCTCACCTGTGTGACAGACAGGTGGGGATGGTCTGGCTGAAGTGCAGCGCCGCCGTTCTCGCCCTCCAGTGCCATTTCTTGGCGGGCAGCGTGAAGACGCCGCAGTCCTCGATGTTCTGCTGCAGCAGGTCGATCAGCTGCTTGTGAGAACCGCCGTAGAACGGTTCCACCAGCAGAACGCTGGCACCCTGAGGAGACACCTATTGATCAGAGACGCGTATTGATCAGAGACACTTATTGATCACATATTAATACACAAACATGATTCATGGAGGAACGGATGTCAAAGTAAAGACGGCAGCTCTCGATATTTTAATTACGTCAAGTTATTAATCCTCAGAACTACTTTAGTTTAAAATAACAAGCATGAGACGGTCAGAGCTACATCATCTATGTTTAGAATATCTGAATATTTATTGGAATAAACTGATGAATTAAAAAGGCAAAACACATTATTAATAATCATGTTCATCCCGTTTCAACATGCACTGACTGAGGAGTCACGTCTTCTAGGAATCTAAATAATTAGAATACTTCTGTCTGGATGTCGTCACACTTTAATACGACGGAGCAGAAACGCTGAGCGGCTCCTTTCTGTTCATTATTGGATTAATCAGACAACGGAAAATGAATCTGCAGCTTTTTTATGGCCAAATAATAAAGTTTATCGGGACCGATCGCAGCCTCCTGAATGCGTTTCAAAATGCTGACAGCAGACAGCGCTCAGACGCTCCAGCCAGGGGTCCCAACATGAGGCGCCGGACCCCCGGTGGGTCCCCAGATAGCACGCCGCTCGTCGCTCCGATAGCGGGGAGAATAGACACGTGTATTCTCCTGTGCAGAATGAGGAAGAGCTGATCCCTCTCTTCCGTAAACTATTGTTGCAGAAAAGTTTAACTCTGCAGCGACAAAACCGCGATAATGAGACCGTGATGAGTCCACCGCGGCGGCGGGAGGAAGTGGACGTCTCCGCGTCCATTTAGCTCGCCACAATGGGAGCTAATGCGCCGCGCTGCACTCAGGCGCGGCCCGCGGTCGATATCTGCTGCTGCCATCGCCGAGGAGATGAGCCGCCGCCCCGCGCAGGTTACGTGACTCGGAGGGGAAGAGGAGATAGAGGACGGCGGCCATTGTGCTCAGATGGACCAATCAGGACTTCTGAATGCAGCCGCAGAGGAAACGCAGCCTCAGCAGCCCTCAGGGGGGACCGGGACCCGTCAGGGGGCCTTGAACCAGAGCTTGGGAACCACTCGATGAAGATAAGATATTACTGTATTCATCCCCGGGAGCAGCAACATGTTTATATACACAAAAACACACACAATAACATTGGGGGAGGGCACATTACATTTAAGAATTTAAATTATAAAAAGGAAATTAAAATATTTATATCAAGTATTTATTAATATAGTATATATTTATTTAAAATATGTATTAATGTAAAGTGTTTATTTTATATATTGATGTTGAAACAAACAACAAATATCTTATCAGTCAATACAGCTTTATTGATTCCTATAATAAATTGTAGTAATACACTATACTGTATAGTATTACATTATACTTTATGTAATATTATATTACAATGTACTGTCTGATACTACAGTGTAATATAATTCTACATTATACTGTGTCTAATACTACAGTATACTGTGTAATACAACAGTCTACTGTGTGTAATACTAGTCTACTGTGTGTAATACTACAGTATATTGTGTGTAATACTACAGTGTAGTATTATATTACACAGTTATGTAGTATTACAGACAATATACTGTAGTATTAACAGCACACAATACAATGTAGTATATTACACAGTACACTATAGTATTGTACAGTATAATGTAGTATTATATTACACAGTACACTGTAGTAACACACAGTATAATGTAGTATATTACACTGTACACTATAGTATTAGACATAGTATAATGTAGTATTATATTACACAGTACACTATAGTATTAGACACAGTATAATGTAGTATTATATTACACAGTAAACTGTAGTAACACACAGTATAATGTAGCATATTAAACAGTACACTGTAGTAACACACAGTATAAAGTAGTATTATATCCCACAGTACACTGTAGTATTAGACACAGTATAATGCAGTATTATATTACACAGTACACTATAGTATTAGACACAGTATAATGTAGTATTATATCACACAGTACACTGTAGTAACACACAGTATAATGTAGTATTATATTACACAGTACACTGTAGTATTATATCACACAGTACATTATAGTAATACCAAGAACACTTTCATAAATTGATTTGAAAAAATCTTCATTTGTAATTAAAATGTGTTAAACGTACACATCTGAGGTAAAACAACATCTCACTTCAAACTGTACTCAGCTGAAGTAAAAGTACTTGAACACATGATGTATTATTACAGGTTTATGATAGCTGTTAGGGGATTCCTGAGGGCTGAAAGAGCACATAGCTGTTAGCCGTTAGCTAAGGGATGATAGTCATTAGCTCGTAGCCGTTAGCTCGTAGTTCATAGCCGTTAGCTCGTAGTCATTAGCTGGTGGTCGTTAGCTCGTAGCCGTTAGCTCATAGCCGTTAGCTCGTAGCTCACAGCTCATAACTCCGTACACCTAACAGACATCAGGACAGCTAACGGCTAACGGCTAACGGCTACCGACTAACTAGCTCTCCTCTTATCGACTGTTTGGGCCGGTGGGAGCCGGCCACAGCGGCCCACAGCCGGCCACAGCGGGCCGCAGCCCTCGGGATGACCACAGGCCCCGGCTGCTCCAGAGGGAAGCACTCACCTCTGACTGCATGTTCCCGGCGCCAACGACTCACGTGCCCTGCCTACGTCATCACGTTACTATTTGAGCTGAGGCAGGCGGGACCGACGTCATCCAGCTCACCAGTCAATAACGTCCCTTTAATATAGAACGTTATTATAATGAGAGTAAACTGAATGACGATGAAACATTATGACTACTAATAATAACCGATGTAGTAGATGTAGCAGAACAATAATGATATTGATTGATTTGAATATGTTGTTAACATGTGTTAAATGTACTTAAGTAAAAGTACATTTAACGTCAGACTGTATTCATCTGAAAAGTACATCTACCTCTAAGCTATACTCATCTGAAGTAAAAGTACATCTAACTGTACTCTTCTGAGGTAAAAGTACATCTTGAATGGCTCTTATTATGGTACTTTTGTAGTTTGACTATGTTGAGGAAATGTTACTTTCTGCATTCTTGTTGTTCTTAGTTTGTACTCTAGGTTGAAATGGACTTATTAAGTCGCTTTGGATAAAAGTGTCTGCTAAATGACATGTAATGTAGTGTAATGTAATCTAACTCTACATTGTACCCATCTCAGGTAAAAGTACATCTACCTCTAAGCTGTACTCATCTGAGGTAAAAGTACATCTAACTGTATTAAGCTGAGGTAAAAGTACATCTAACTCTACATTGTACTCATCTCAGGTAAAAGTACATCTACCTCTAAGCTGTACTCATCTGAAGTAAAAATACATCTAATTGTACTCATCTGAGGTAAAGGTACATCTAACTCTACACTGTACTCGTCTCAGGTAAGAGTGCCTCTAACGGTGTCCCTCAAAGTTCTGTGCTGGGTCCCCTCCTCTTCATCATCTACATCCTTCCCCTTGGACAAATCATCCGTCGTCATGGTCTCGACATCCACCGCTACGCTGACGACGCCCGACTCTACTTCTCCAAGACCCCCCCCCCCCCTCTCGCTCTCTCTCTTGCTCCTTCTGTTTCATGGATTGTGGAGGTCTGGATTGTGGTCCATGCCAACTACTCATTATTCATAATTTCGTGATTTTATCCTGATCTGATGTGAGGTCAAAGGTCAGGAATGTCGTACGTGTACAGATTGTAAAGCCCTCTGAGGGGAGTTTGTAATTTGGTAAATTGTGGGCTTTATCACTGAATGTGTGTGTGTGTGTGTGTGTGTGTGTGTGTGTGTGTGTGTGTGTGTGTGTGTGTGTGTACGTGCGTGTATGTGTGCTAATAAATCAAACAGACGTACAATAAGAATAACACAGTTTTATTAAAATTTTATTTGGCTACATTTATTCGAGCATGGTCATTTCCAAGAGAAATTATAAATTCAATAATAATACTTCAGACATTTTTAGGAATTCATCATCATCATCAGTCCTTCGTCACCTCCTCAGTGGGATGAATAAAGTGGATTTAAGTCTCAAAAATACAGTGTTTTCACAATAGTCATCGTATCAAAAGTTCCCCAAATTTAGAATTTCCAGTAGTTTCCAATCGGAAAATAAAACAAAAATATAAAACAATTGAAATGTTCCAAATAGCATAATATTCATATTTTAATAGTCAATCACAGAATATTTTTAAACTAAAATATATCTATTTGAGAGGAACTCTAATACTGTACACTACAGTATGAAATAAATACAATTAGGAAATATAAAAATGACTCACATAAATAAAATGGTAAATTCTCAATTAAAAAACAACAAAAACATTAAATTTGTGTTTAAAAATAATAATAAAAAATAATACTGACAAAGAAATACTGACAAAGAAATACTGACAAAGAAATACTGATAAAGAAATACTGATAAAGAAATACAAACAGGAAGAGAAAATTGCACAAACGTATGTAAACTAACAAACTGCGTCTATCTACGCTAACACTGACGAGTCAGGCGGTGATGACGTGTTAATACTGAAGCGAGCACAGGGACACTGTACAGGGATGGCACTCTGCACAACATGTGGACAGGTTTGCATATAAGGCTTTCTCTGGAGAAACAATTCAACACACAAAGGCTCTGTCCTTTTTTAATGTTTATCTTTCATATTGCGCTCCTTCCTCTCCTTTTTAAGACTCACATCAACATTTTATTTTGTAATATCACACAGGTTTAAAATGTTCCTTCACATAAAGAAAAAATAAATCAGTAGGCCCAAAGTTGTGTGGTTAAGTTGGCAAAAAAAATAAAAAAACGGGATAGAAATTAAAAAAACGTCACAGTCAAAGAGACAAAGTACAACAATAACACTGACAGGAAGTGACCACGTGCTCCAGGCTTTCCCCCCTCTTTTGTTTTTAAATTCTAAATCTGTTGTTGTTGTTGTAGTGAATCGAGGAGTCGAGAAGTGCAATTTCCTGATGCGGGGTTTCACAACGGGACACGGGGAGTTAAGAACAGGTAGCACCACACAGCGTTCAGGCCTTCATAATACTGTACATTGAAAACAGCTTCACTTCATTAGAATGACACACATTATTACTTCTTTTATTTTATCGTGTAATGTGGATTTTTAAAACAATCCCACCAACTTCATGACGTCGTCGTGTTGAGGACTGAACAGAAAGGATTTCAGCTGCACCCTAACAAGTCTCATGTTTTAGTAATTAGACTGAAGGAAAAGCCACCGTGTGTTTAATATCTGAACTGCAGAATCTGTAGTTCTCTTTTGTTTCAAAAACAAGCTTCATTTAGAAATGAATCAATGTCGTTTCACGTGTATCCTTTATTTTAGCTAACGATTAGTGCGTTAGCTCGTAATGTGGCTATTCCATCAACTGCCGTAGCTGGAAAAGTAACCGCTAGCTTGTTAGCCAGGAGCATGTTAGCAGAGTTAGCATCTGAACCCACAACAAGCAGTTAGAAGTCACTGAGTTCAGTTGCATTGCTAATAAACATTAGCATTAATATTAGCAAGCCTGCTGTCTACATGGTAGCTAACGGTAAACACTACGCTCTCTGGTTCAAACAAAGAAAGTACTCCGAGCTTCGTTTGTGTCTGTAAAGCGTCGGCCGACATGACTTGTTTCTTTTTTCATGGAAGATTTTAATGTTTCAGCTTCACAGACCGAAGCTCACAAACAGAATGTTAAACTTTAGACCTACACAACGTTACGTTTTACATGTCGTAGGGGACATTGTTGACATGTCATAAGGGGCATTGTTAAACTTGGACATGTTATAAGGGACATTTTTAAACTTGGACATGTTATAGGGGACATTGTTGACATCATAAGGGGCTTTATTGAGCTTGGACACATACTGGGTACATGTCGTAGGGGGCATTGAGGACATGTCATAGGGAGCATTGGGGACATGTCATACAGGGCATTGAGGACATGTCATAGGGGCATTGTGGACATGTCATAGGCGGCATTGGGGACATGTCATACAGGGCATTGAGGACATGTCATAGGGGCATTGTGGACATGTCATCGAGGGCATTGAGGACATGTCATACAGGGCATTGAGGACATGTCATAGAGGCATTGTGGACATGTCCTAGGGAGCATTGGGGACATGTCATAGAGGCCATTGAGGACATGTCATAGAGGGCATTGGGGACATGTCATAGGGGGCATTGTGGACATGTCATAGGGGCATTTTGGACATGTCATAGGGGGCATTGTGGACATGTCATAGAGGGCATTGTGGGCATGTCATAGAGGGCATTGAGGACATGTCATAGGGCGCATTGTGGGCATGTCATGGAGGGCATTGAGGACATGTCATAGGGGGCATTGAGGACATGTCATAGGGGGCATTGAGGACAGATCCCGGGACTAACACACCGGGTTGATGCTTAGTTTAAGTAAACCTCAATCATTTGTGTTCAGTCCTTGGAAGCCAGTGTCTCTGTCTCGACGTCAGTCCTCCGGCTCTGACTTTCTGTCCGTCTTCCCTTCTCGTGAGCTCACGTCCATCAGCTGCGTTGTGTCTCTGCCCTTGTCGTCCATCGTTGAGTCCATCTGTCTCTTGCTGTCTCTTTCCTCTTCCTCCTCATCCTCCTCCTCTACCTCGTCTCCTTCCCTGAAACTTTCTTCCCGCCTATCTGTCACCTCCTCGTACGTCTTGTCTTCGTCCCTCTCCTCCCGTCTTCCTCCCTCGTCCCTCGTGATCGTACCGCTGTCCTCCCGCTGGTCCTCTGGGTCCGAGTACCCGAGCGGTCCGAGCCCCTGAAGGTAGGCCCTCCTCATCAGCACCTCGGTGGGCTCCTCCAGACCTCCTCCTCCTCCTTCTCCTCCTCCTCCTCCCCCACCCTCGCCCCGGGCCTCCCTCTCGGCCGCCTCACGCTCCTCTGCCTCCCTCTTGCAGTATGAGTATCGGTGGTTCATGTGCTGCGAGTACGAGCCCGAGTGGGAGAAGCGCTTGCCGCACTTGTCGCACTGGTAGGGTTTCTCCCCGGAGTGCAGCCGCGAGTGCTCGATGAGGTGGTGCTTGTGCTTGAAGGCCTTCTTGCAGATCTGACACTGGTGAGGACGCTTCCCTGCAGAGACACAAGAGACAGGAGGAGTCAGGACGCCTCCTCACACAAGAGACACAAGGAGTCAGGACGCCTCCTCACACAAGAGACACGAGGAGTCAGGACGCCTCCTCATACACAAGAGACAGGAGGAGTCAGGACGCCTCCTCACACAAGAGACACGAGGAGTCAGGACGCCTCCTCACACAAGAGACACGAGGAGTCAGGACGCCTCCTCATACATGAGAGACAGGAGGAGTCAGGATGCATCCTCATACATGAGAGACAGGAGGAGTCAGGACGCCTCCTCACACACGGCTCAGAGACACAACACACACACTCTCCTGGATTTACTACGTCTTCCATATCAGTGATAATTTCCTCCATCTGACTCGCTTCAGGAGGCTGCCAACCTGCCAACCAACATCCCACGCACACACACACACACACACGCGGCACAAATAACCGTGGCCGTAGATCCTGCTGTCGGGGGGGACGGGGGATGATGTAACGGTGTGAAAGAGACAAAGGTAGAGCGGTTTCTCAGGTAACGGCTTCGCCTCATTTAAAAATACAGTTTCAGTCGATTTGTGTCTCAGTTTCTTGGATTCAAACAGAAAAATATACAAAAATATGTTTTATCCGCACAGGAAACTTTACCTCCACAAAATGTTTTAAACCTAGAAATGTTTTTTAAAGCATTTCATCTCATCTTTAAATCAAACTTCAATGAAAGATTAGCACTTTGATCACAAGGTTTGTTTCCAAAATCAAGAGGAAATACCAAGAGGATTTGTATTGTAGTTTTGATCCTTGGGTCATAGTTTTGGTCATTAGGTCATAGTTTGGATCATTGGGTCATAGTTTGGATCATTCAGCTTGTTTTGTGTTTTCTGGCTTTTATGATTCGTTCATGTTTAACATTTAAAGCGTGGAGAAGTTCACCCGTGAGATTTTTACTGAGACTCTTCATATGAAACAGTTTGTTTACAGTTGGAATATGTAAAAATATACCATCTTTCTGCTGCAATTAATATTTCCTTTTGATCTTCAGCGGTCACACACACACACAAGCAGCAACACATGCACACCTCCTCCTCTCCACACAAACACACCACAGATGAATGAAATGCTGATATTTGGGGCGCTGAATGTTGATGTAATTTTCTCCGTATGCACTACCCCCCCCCCCCCCCCTGAAAAGGAAGGATCATTTTAAGGGTGTACAGAGAACAGAGAACAGAAGGGAACCAGTGGTGGGGGATCTAAGTGACCGAATGAAACCAAAGGGAAACAAAGAAATGAAGGGAGAGGGCACAGAAGCATCGGGGTGGGGGTAAAAAAAGAAGTGTCCAAATGTTATATATACCTGTGTGCTCATATTTGTGTCTTAGGAGGGAACTGGTCTTCTGGAATGTTTTGTCGCACAAGTCACACGCGTACATACCACTTTCAGTCTTCTTCATCTTCTTCTTGGACAGCAGCGAATCGCTGTCTGTCAGGTCGTCCAGGCCCGACAGATAGTCCGCCGTCCCGTCCAGCAGATCTCCCTGAGACACAGAGACAGATTCAATATGTGTGATAATCCCACACCTGTCGGCTTCACGCTCAGAGACACCTTCTGGTCCCCCCCCCCCCCCCCAGCCCCCCCACACGGCCTCCATGATCCCAAGTCTGGACAGAGCTTAAAGGCCCAACCTGTAAGTCCCCTTCATCTAGGGGACTCTTAAAAGGACATATGGGAAGAGGAGGTTGGGATCGTACAAATAAAGACATCAAATTGTTTATCAGGAGACCGACTTGTGGCTATTTGCCTCATCGCCAGAACTACATCATCTCCTAAGAACTATCTGTGTTCACTCCACACAACAATCTCCAGCATTTGTTCTGTAGCGTCTGGCTGTCTCACATGTCCTGATTATTACAAATGTTAAAAAGTTCATTCTTCCCAGCACTTTCTGACTTATTACCGTGGTTGTCCCAAAGGTTTAAAGTAGAAAACAGAAGTTAATGAGGTCTGAGAGTGAAGGCTCTGACCATACAGATCGGATGTGATTCGATCTGAAGCTACCGAACAGCTCCTAATGGACCCTGTGGTTTTACTAATAGCACCTTGTTGACCGCCCCTGACTTAAAGTCAACCAGACTTTAACCGCAGAGGTTTTAAGATCAGGAAACACTCTAGGTTTTGAATCATCATGGACAATATGTAGGTTGTTAACTATCTTTACCTGGAAACCTTGTTTCCGTTGGTACTTTCTCCTCTGCTGCATTTCAGCAAACGTGGCTGCCTCGGTGGCGTAGGTGTAGGCCATGTGAGGCAGGAAGCTCATGGGGTCAAGGCCCGGGTAGGGCCTGAGGCCGGGGATGGTGGCCTGGGCAGGAGACATGAAGGTGGCTGGAGGAAACGCTCCGTGAGATGGCAGAGCGTTGTAGACGGGACCCCCAGAAAAGGGATTAATCCCAAAGATGGGACTGGTGCTTTTCTCCAGCTGGTGGACAGAGTTACTTCCACCGTCCGAGTACAAGACTTCTTTCTTGATGTTGACCAGATCCATGGACCTGGACACTTGTTCTCGACGCAGCGCCTCGCCATTGCGCTCAATCATGAAACCGTTGAGCCTGGGTTGCTTCTCCCGCGCAGACATGAGCTTTAGGGCCATGAGTTTGGGCAGCGACAGATCCAGTGGTATATCCCCATGGGCCTCCTCAGAAGCCAGGCTGTTTGGAGTGTAACAGCTGCTCTGAGAGTTTTTGGAGGAAGTAGAGGAAAGGTTGAGGGGTGATGGAGTGTTGCGTCTCAAGTGGTCTAAGGGGTCTAGTGGTTTGTCCCCTTTTTTCTGCCTGTTGCCTGTAAACTGGTTGGCCTTTGTGAGTCTGTGGGAGGCGTCACCGTTGGTGAAACCTCGGTGTAAATCTACCATCGGAAGGGATACTTCTGACCGGCTAAAGCTGTGGTTAACATCCAGCCCGCCGCGGTCAGGGGGGGGCGACTTCTTCCTCAGACGACTTTCGTGATGTTTTTGGTTCTTCCATTGGGCAAACCACTCCTTGACAAACTCTTGAGGAAGGCCGACAGCAATCGAAATCTTGAGCAGTTCCTCTGAGTTGGGTTCAGTGTTCATGGCAAAGTAGGCCTTGAGCACCGACACGTGGTTCTTGAAGGGGTTGATGGGACTGGTGGCCTGCTCGCTAGTGGACAGCTCGGCGGGCATCGCCCCGCTGCGTCCGGCAGGACTGCTGTCCGTCGGCTGCAGGACCGCTTGGATCTCCTCATTCATTTTGCACAGGTAGCGCTCGTGTTGATGCAGGGGGATTGGCCCGGCGAAGGTCTCCTTGCAGTACTGGCAAGAGAAGGGTTGGAACTGATTCCGGCCATCGTAAGATTTCTCCTCACAGCTGAGCTCAGGTGAGTGGTTCAGCTTCTCCTTCTTGATGTCCACTTGCCTCTTAGAGTCGTCGATCAGACTCTTGGCCTCGTTGACCTTCTCCAGCGTGTAGTCGATGATGCTCTTTGTGGGGCTGCCATGGCCCACCACCTGGAAACCGGCCTGCACCAGCCTCTGCTCCTCCATCTGGGCCCCCAGCTCCTTCATGTAGGCCCTGAGCTTGGAGATCTCCTCTGGGTTCCCATCCATCTTCTGCCTGCACACTGTATTGTCCACTATCTGAAGCACCTTCTGCACCTCGCTCAGATTGTTACAGAAAGAACCAGAGAAGCCCAGCAGAGGATGGTCCAGCCCCAGCCCTCCAAGGTGTTGAAGGGGGCTCTGGGAGGAGCTGTGGACGGCCAGGGGGCTTCCACCACGGCTGTTCAGGTAGACCCCCGATCTCCCAAATCCGTGCTGAGAAGCCATCAGCAGCCGGTACTCGTTGAAGTCCATTGGCTCAGGTTTGATGTCGAGTTGACCGTGTTGGTCTGAAGGGGCGTGTGGGCGCCCATTTTCCAGTTTGTGGCGGAGCTGTGTGAGGGCGGGGCTTCCAGGCGACGAGGTCGTGGAGTTGGGGGAGGAACCAGGTTTGCCGTTGTTGCCGTTGCGCACCCGTCCGTTGATGCCGATCAGGCCGATGCACTTCTTGCTGCTGATGTGGGAGCTGTAGGAGCCGGAGTGGGAGAAGCGCTTCTTACAGTTGGAGCACTCGTACGGCTTCTCACCTGCACCGCAACACAAGAGATAAAACTCCATTTAGTTTATAATAATACAGTCTTATCAGGATGAAATCAGTTTTGGGCAGATTGGACAGTTTCCTACTTTTTTTAGTTGGCTTATAAAAATGGTGGCTTGTTCTGATATTATAATGAAAAAAGAAACCTTCCAATCAGAAATCAGGATTTTATTCGAGGGGCCGGCCTTTATCTGAATCGCTGTACGAAAGCTAATGTGAGTCTGTCTGTCCCTCCACCATTTTGCTTCAGACTGAAATATTAATAAATATTATTATTATTATAATGAACTATATTTAACTCTTCCTGTACTCTTTTCTGGAATATTTGGAGTACCTTTCTGGAACATTTGTGGTACCTTTTAGAACACTTGGGGTGCCTTTCTGGAACATTTGTGGTACCTTTTAGAACACTTGGGGTGCCTTTCTGGAACATTTGGGGGGGTAACTTACTGGAACATTTGGGGTGCCTTTTAGAACATTTGGGGTGCCTTTCGGGACATTTGGGGTACCTTTCGGTCGACTAAGCTTCTGTCAGTTGTTCTGGTGGAATGATTTGAGATAAAAGTGTAAACGTGAACCATTGGTGATTAAAGGAGACCGTGAAAGAAGAGAAGAGGTATCAGTTGGATGTCACTGAGAGGTGCGTTCAGGGGGAGGAGGACTCACCGCTGTGGATGCGGAGATGCTCCTTCAGGTGATGTTTGTACTTGAAGGCTTTTCCACACTCGTTGCATTTGAACTTGCGGTTTGTGGCGGCGTCGCTGAGCGGCAGCGGCTGCAGACGGAAAAGAAACAAAAGCAGAGTTAACCGGTGACGGAGGATGAGTAGGAGTCAGAGAGGAGAGAGGGAAGCAGAGAGAGAGAGAGAGAGAGAGAGAGAGGGAAGCAGAGTACGAGGAACCTGAACGTGTTTAGTGGAGCGGATCTGATGCGACTCAAAGATCTGCGTTTGCTGACGGGGTTCTCTTGTCGCTGCTTCCACGCTTGGAAATGCAAATAAAGAGATAAACAAACACTTGTAGTACAGGCCCATTTACTTGTAGTGCAGGTCCATTTACATCTACATGTCCATTTACTTGTAATATAGGTCTGTTTACTTGTAGTGCAGGTCCCTTTACTTGTGGTATATGTCCATTTACTTGTTCCTATATTATATAATATTTACTTATGCCTGCACTATATAATTTTAACTAATACGTATACCTGCTCCAGCTATTGTACCTGCTGTTCATAGAACTATGAACTAGTACTTGTCCTCTGTCTGTGTTCTAAGTGGTATTGGAACACAGAGGCTTGTGGGTAACGAGGAGAGCCGATAGTTTCTACTCGCTCCGTCTCCTCGTCTCTCTTTAACACTTTAACTCAGAGGACGTACGCAAATAAACAAGCACTTAAACTCATGAGGGTATTATGAATCCCTCCAGCAGCAGAGAAGAGGATCAGGAGGGGGGGGGGGGGGTCAGGTAGGAGGTATCTCCCTCCGATCAGAGGATCAGGAGGTGCAGCGAGAGCAGGAAGCGTTCCACTCGATCTCTGGAACACGCTGACCGTGTCTGCTGGACAATACGCCGTGTGTCTGCGGGTGTGATCGACTGTAATCGCATCTGTTACAGCGTCACTCCCGGCAACAGCTGACGTGCAGTTAGAGGGCGGGGGAAGTCCACACATGGGGGGGGGGGGGGGAGAGCAGCTGCCAGGGAGATGAACCAGACTAGGTTTTATTAAAGAATAAACAAGGTTCACACTGGTTTCAGAAGCATGTGTGTGTGTGTGTGTGTGAGAGTGTGTGTGTGTGAGTATGTTCTTGAGTGTGTGTGGATGTGTGTGAATGAGTGTGTGAGTGTGTGAACGTAAGTTTTTCAATGTGTGTGTGTGTGTGAATATGTGAATGTTTGTGTGAATGTGTGAGTGTGTGTGTGTGAATGTGTGTGTGTGTGTGAATGTGTATGTGTGTGTGTGAATAAGTGTGTGTGTGAATGTGTGTGTGTGTGTGAAATGTGAATGTGTATGTGTGTGTGTGAAATGTGAATGTGTGTGTGAATGTGTGTGAATGTGTGTGTGTGAATAAGTGTGTGTGTGAATGTGTGTGTGTGTGTGAATATGTGAATGTGTGTGAATGTGTGTGAGTGTGTGCATGTGAATATGTGAATGTTTGTGTGAATGTGTGTGAGTGTGTGTGTGTGTGTGTGTGTGAAGGTGTGTGTGTGAATGTGTATGTGTGTGAGTGTGTGAATGTGTGTTTGTCTCTACACACAGCTTTGATAAATCGGACTAAGACGTTATTTTTAATTTTCACTTCTCGTCCTGATTGATCACCCTAACGAGCACCAAATGATTATTATTGAAAACAAAACCAGTGATTGATAAGTGTTTTGTCTGTGGACTCATCAATCAGTTCATCAGAAATGACTTCTGGGGTCCCTCAGGGCTGTGTCCTGGGTCTTCTTATGTTTGAATCTACACGCTCAGAAATTATACAAAACCACTAAATATGTGCCAATTATCTCCATATCAATACTAGTAATAACATAATAATACTAGTAATAACTAATAATAATAACATAATACACGTGCGTTGGAGCCTGTTCTTCATTCTTCTTGAAGTGATCATCAATGGTTTATTGATCTTGATGGATGGATAGAAACGGC
Source organism: Liparis tanakae (assembly GCA_036178185.1). Classification (NCBI taxonomy): domain Eukaryota; kingdom Metazoa; phylum Chordata; class Actinopteri; order Perciformes; family Liparidae; genus Liparis; species Liparis tanakae. The sequence goes on from CM070107.1 coordinate 8,611,594, forward strand.
TCCTTTGCCCTGGTGTGACGGGCCAATGAGAGGAGGAGGGGGCGTGTCCTACCTGGTCTCCGGCCGGTCTGTGCGTGGTCATGTGACGCTCCAGCTGAGCGCGGTGGCCGAAGCCGTCGCCGCACAGCGGGCAGCAGACGCTCTCCTCGCTCCTCTCGTGCCGGTACTTGATGTGCTCCTTCAGGGACGTCAGGCGCTTGTAGCCGCGCTCGCAGTACGGACACGTGAGCATCTGGGCGAAGGCGTCGGGGGCGCCGGGCGGCAGGTCTGCGGGGGGGGGGGGTTAGAGTTTAGGGGGCGCAGACTTTCACACAGGACGTTCCTCCTGATTAACATCAGCGGTCATCGATGACATCACTCCTCACCGTGCTCGCTCTCGTCCTGGTCGGTGGCGTCCGGGGTGCCCGGCCGCTTCACCTCCTCCGGGGCTTCTGGGTAAATGACGGCGGTGTCGCTGCGCTGCAGGTACTCGGCGATGGTTGCCGGGTGACCTTCTCCATCCTCCGGCTTGCGTTTCAGGAAGAAGTCGTCCAACTCCAGCGCTCGCTTCACTGACCCTGGACCAGCAACACGCAACGTTATACGTAAATACACATACATACACATATACATATATATATATATATATATATACACATATACATATATATATGCAAATACACACATATATATATATATATATACATATACATATATAAGTATATATATATATACACATATATACATATACACATATATAAACATATAAATATATACACGTATATACACATATATACAAATATACATATATATACAAATGTACACATATATACATATATATACATATAAATACATACATATACATATATACACATATACATATAAACACATTTACATATATATACACATATACATATACATACATATATATATATATGTATATATTTGTATGTGATTAAAACATAGTATTGTTGTTCTCACCTGTTCTGTTTCCAGCTTCACACTCGTCTGTCCAATGAAATGACAGAAAACATGATGTTGATATTTATATATTTAGTCACCAATAAAGTAAATAACAACAACAACAACAACAACAACAACAACAACGTGAGGACACGGAGCCTCTGGTGTGACCATATAATAAATATCAAAGAAACCAATATGTAGACTTCTAAACACACACACACACACACACACATATACACCTACACACACACACACGTACACCCACCCGCCCACACACACACACCCACACCCACACCCACACCCACACACACACACACACACACACACACACACACACACAAACCCACGCACACACACACACACACACACACACACACACACACACCCACACACACACACACACACAGTGACTCACCGTCAGGGTATCGGCTGGTGTCCCCTCTCCAGTGCTGATGGGGGTCTTGGAGTCCATCTTCCTCCTCCTGGTCCTGGTAGGACAGCAGGGCCTGGGCGACCCGGGGCGAGGCCTCCAGAGGGGGCACGCTGGCCGGACTGCTCGCCTCCTCTTCCTCTCCTCCTCTTCCTCCTCCTCCTCCTCCTCTTCCTCCTCCGTCTCCGTTAACCAGGCCGTTCTCCTCGGGGACCAGAGGCTGGTCGTCCTCGTCCGTCTCTGAACTCGTCTCCACCGTATCCTCAAAGGTCAACTCTGAAACCAAGGAGAGTCCATGTTAGAGGAGGAGGAGGAGGAGGAGGAGGAGGAGGAGGAGGAGGAGGAGGAGGAGGAGGAGGAGGAGGAGGAGGAAGAGGAGGAAGAAGAGGAAGAATAGGAAGAGGAGGACTGCTACTGTCCTGTATTCAAATATCTGGACAGTTTTGATTCAACCCCAGCAGCCAGAAGAGATGATGCAACATCTGAAAACATCCTCAATATATATATATATATATATATATATATATATATATATATATATATATATGTGTATATATGTCTAGTATTACTAGATCTGAGTGTGTATATGTGTCTATATATGTCTAGTATTACTAGATCTGAGTGTGTATATGTGTGTATATATGTCTAGTATTACTAGATCTCAGTGTGTGTGTATATGTGTGTATATAAGTGTAGTATTACTAGATCTGAGTGTGTGTATATGCGTGTATCTATGTCTAGTATTACTAGATCTCAGTGTGTGTGTATATGTGTGTATATAAGTGTAGTATTACTAGATCTGAGTGTGTGTATATGTGTGT